>JABUQX010011228.1:0-19476 GCA_015478945.1 Trachelipus rathkii | reverse complement strand
TCAAGCCAGCCAAGGCCGAATTTGATCAACATTGTCGACTTGGATTGTGCGCCCTTCCAAAAGTTGTGTGTTGTGCTGGTTCTTCTACCTCCTACACATGGTCCCTAAAGGAAACACAGGTGAATGGAGACCCTGTGGTGATTTTAGGCTTTTGAATTCTGCCACAACACCGGATAGGTACCCTGTACCGCATATACAAAGTCACTTCCCACCTGTCGGGCAACACCATTTTTTCTTCTTTGGACTGAATCGAGCCTTACCATCATACCCGTTGGCTTCCGCGAGGACGTCCCAGACAGCGTAATCACCCCCTTTGCCTCTTTGGTATTCTAAGATGCCATTCTTAAAAAATGCAAGCCCAGGGCCTTCCAGAGTTCATCGATTCTATCCTCCGTTGCCTTCCTTTTTCTTGGGCATATTATTAGATGATCTTTTAGTCGCTTCTTCCTCTCCTGAAGAAGATCACTTGCATGCCGTTTTTGGTAGGTTGGATGATGCGGGAATTCGTCTCATCCTAACCAAGTGCGTTGTAGTTCGCGCGTCTTCGTCTTACATGTCCTTGTCACAGCAGTCTCGTCTGAGCGGTAATTTGCCTCTTGTAACCCGTGTCGCCGCTATCTAGCCTTCTCTTCCCCAAAATCAAAAGAAACTTCGTCAATATCTGGGAATGATCAACTTTTACCATAGATTTCTGAAATCAGCTGCAGCCCTCCTAGGCCCGCTTACTGCAACTCATTCGTCCTAAACAGCGAGGCCGCACCACAAAGGTCGACAGGTCTCCAGCAGCACAGTCTGCTTTTGAGGCTTCAAGGAAGGCCCTCGCCTCCGCCACCTTTTTAGTCATCCACGAACATGCACCAGCCGAGAGTGCAGGTAGATGCCTCCGATTTCGCTGTTGGTTCGGGGGCTTCAGCAGTTCCAAAAGGGCGAATGTGCCCTAGCTTGCCTTCTTTCGACGCAAAGCGGCAACCCGCCGAACAAGGGTAGTGCCTTTTGGACGGGAATGCTTGCT
Organism: Trachelipus rathkii; assembly: GCA_015478945.1. Taxonomy (NCBI): domain Eukaryota; kingdom Metazoa; phylum Arthropoda; class Malacostraca; order Isopoda; family Trachelipodidae; genus Trachelipus; species Trachelipus rathkii. The sequence goes on along the minus strand of JABUQX010011228.1, from coordinate 18,464 downwards.
ATGACCTTTGCTGTTCGCCATTTCGGTACTTTTGGAGGGAGGGAGTTTCCACATTTCCTGAACGACCACCAAAGGCGATCACTTTTGAAATGGCTCACGGCTGATGAACGTCACTCCCCCGGTGAAGCTCGTCATCTCGAATTTGTTTCCAGTTTTACTACAGACATACGTCACATCTCCGGAGTGGATAATATCACCGCGGATGCTCTTTCTTGGATTGAATTAACGCTCTTTCTCCCATTCTTGACATTGATTACGCAGCCATGCCGCGTGCCAGGAGCAAAGGACAATATCGATCTTCACAGGACTTCTTCTCTACAGCTTGCATGTGCGCTCAATCCGGGCATAGAGAAAGAGCTCTTTGTTTTCGACATTTCAACAGGCAATCCTCGCCCTTCGTACCTGATGCTCTTCAAAAGGCAGTCTTCTGCAATCTCCATGCTTTCACACCCTCGCGTCGAGGCTTCACGCAAACTGTTAACGGCTTTTTGTGTGGCCTAAAGTTAACGCGACGTAGCGAACTGGGTCCGCGCCTGTATGGCCTGTCAGCGCTCTAAAGTGCAAAGACATACTAAAGCTCCCTTAGGCACTTTCTTGCCTCCTGGTCAACGGTTTGAGAGAGTCCACATCGCCATTGTTGGACCTCTCCCACCTTCTCATGGCAAGCCGATATATCCTCACCTTGTATTGATCGCGTTTACCGTTGACGGAAGCTATCCACTCTCTGTTCGCTACAGCCGAATCTATGCTAAAGTCTTTCGTTGTTCCATTGGATCTCTCGTTTGGCATTCTCTCTTCTCTGATCCAAGTCGCGTTTTCGAAATCTCCTTTGAAGATTTGATGCGCCTTGCGTTGTTCTGAGAAGATTCCATACAACCATTCTATCTATATCGACGGGATTTGTTTGAAAAGGTTTCACTGGGCACAATCCCACAACAAGAACATTGGACTATCTTCCTTTGGTTATGCTTGGTAATACGCACGGCCGTTAAGGAAGACTTCAGTGTTTCGAGCTTCGAAACTCGTTTATGGCTCTACTCCCCGTCTGCCGGGCGAGTTCTTTCTCTCAATCTTTCCCTCTGCTACTGCCGATCCCACCCTGTATCTCACTCGCTTGAAACGCTGCGCCCTCTCCTGGAGACCTACTCCGCGACCGCAGCAAAAGTGCACTCTCTCTCTCTTCTTGTTACCAGTTCTTGGTGAGCATGAACTCCCAACCGTTCTCCACCCAAACCATTCCCGGTGTTACTTCGGAAGGAAGAAATTCTTCAAAGTACAGCTTCCTCCTCGTACCGACGTTATATCGATCGATCGTCTAAAACCTGCCTATTTTGAGTGCGAATCCTCCTGACGTCCAAGATTTCGACTTGTTTCTAAAACAATTCTGATTCCTTGGATGCATCATCTCTTATCCTGTACCAGAGCTCCACCTCCTCATCTCCTCTTTCTCCTCCTTCATCTCCCTCTGACTTCTCACCTCCTTCATCTCCTCCGACTCTTCTCCTCCTTCATCTCCTCTCTTACTCCACCACTCCTTTGGGCCCAGATCTCTTCCTCTTTCCTCCTTCTCCTCTCCCTCTACCGTCCCCTCCCACTACCACCTCTTGCCATGCCTTCCACAAGTCGTTACTGCAGATGTTCCCCTTCCCTCTCGTATTCCTCGCCCTCTCGTCACACTCCTGCACCTCCAGCAGCAGCGCTCCTCGGTCTCGCCCTCGTCCTGCTCGGCAGCGGCCTGCTTCTAGAGACGTATCGAGCAGAGGTGCCGTCATTTGCGCCGGCCACTCAGCTACCGGCATTAGAGCGCCCCGGCCTCAGCTCTGCAGGGGGTACTGTGGAAGCCACTCTCTAAGTGGAAAGAACATCTATTACAGAGCTGAACTACAAAGCCGAACTACGAGTTACAGGGTAGAGCCGAACACGCCCTATGTTTAAAATGTTGTTGTAGTTTCGTGGACCTAATCTCAAATAATTCCAAAAATCGCACAGCATGTAACTTCCTTCTAGAGAATTAATATAAATTAATAGCAAAAGTACAACATTATATTAAAATACGAGCAAATTGATGTTAATTATATAATTAAACCCAGAACCAAGGTGAGTTTAGAAAAAGGGCAGCCTATTAAGTACATTATTTTAGTGTAAATAGACCAAAGTTAGGCGAACCTAGATTAGTCGGTGGAGCCTAAAGCTGAGGTTTAGAAATAGGTTGCAACGAAAACGCATCAGATGGAATAGCGTATCAAAAAGAATGTCTAAAATCCAGTAGGAAAACAAAGTGAAGTGTTCATGCATGCCAGTGAAAATTTGCGGTAGGCCTAGGTAGCGTTCAAGCAATTAGCCTAACTGAGCGGTAGAGGCTAAGTAAAGAGAAAACTAGTATATATGCAGCGCATGTAATTTTAAAGTATAATTGGGGAAATAACAGCTTATAGGCCGGGTATCCTATCTATATCTTAACCCTAGTGGACGTTGCCGTTACATAGCAGTTGGAGAGCCAAGCGCTGGGTGATAGTTAGACAGATGTGAACAACGCCAAAAAAAAGTTAGATTTAGGACTTTTTTAATATTAATTTAACATCAGATATAGTAAATAGGAGTCGCATAGACTGTTATTAGCTGTACCTAACCCTAGGCGGACGTAAACGTCACGTACAAGCCTAACGTGAGGCTAAACTGGGTGATAGTAGCGCAGAGGTGAACAGCACAAATCTCTCTCTCTCTCTCTCTCTCTCTCTCTCTCTCTCTCTCTCTCTCTCTCCTCTCTCTCTCGCTCTTCTCTCTCTATCTCTCTCGCCAGTCAAAGAAGTTACAACAACATAGGCAATTTTTTATATATGTGTCTGTATGTAGTCTCATACCATAATGTAAGCTTGCTTTATGCGAATGGATATGGGGAGAAACTCCTTTTTCGGCCTGTTATTATTCAGATAAACTTAAAACAGGCTTCTCTCAAACTATATATTGCTTTGTTTGTACTGTGTTGAGACTCATATCAAATGTAATGCTGCTTTATTCGAATGTATATCGGGGAGAAACCTTTTCTGCCTGTATATGCATATACATAAAAAAGCTTCTCTCAAACTAATAATCTTTTGTACTGTGTGTAGACTCTTATCAAATGTAATGCTGCTTTATTGCGAATGTATATTGGGGAGAAACCTTTTTCTGCCTGTATATGCATTTATCTATATATATATTCAGCCTCTCTTCAACTAACAATCAATTGTATGTACAACTACTCCACATAAGCTTCATGTTCTGTAGAAGTTCTTCTGCAGAATATGATTCATATGTGGAATAGTAATAATAGGTTTTCTACCCTGTCCTTAATTCTTTTTTTTGTTTTTTAGGAACAAGGGGGGGTCCTATAAACTGCCAAATTTAGAAGTTATATATAAATGAGCAATCTTATCAGAACATTAAATTGTTAAACATTTTAAAAAAGAAGCGGTCCTAAGCACCCCAGCTTTCAATAGGTATATATATATATAAGATATATATATATATGATATGATTATTATATATATATATATATATCCCAAGGTCAAATCTTGACTCTCGGTCCTAATAAAACTCAGTATGTAGAGAAAATAGCTGTAATGTGTAACCAACGCACTTTATGTGAGTATTTCTGTACAGCAGCCTGTTAAGAGCTTGTACTTCTCTATCTCTATATATAGTATGTAAATAAATTTTCCTTATATAAAGCGTTTTCATAACTGTTTTCATTTTTTATATTTAGAATTAAACTGTAATCATCTATATATAGTTCCTCAAACCGTAACAAAATTCTTCCTTCTAATGAATTATATAAGCGTTTGCAGCACTGAGGATAAGAGTGAGTCTTAATAATCTAAGTTGGGAAGAATTTGACTTCTTTGGTCATATCTTTATGTGTGCACTCGCCTACAAATGATCATAATATAGTAAATATTATATAATAAAAGCCAAAATTATAGAGATATATTGTAATAAGTTTCTTAATGAAGAAATAATAACAGATCCGGGCTTCATTAGTCATTGAACCTATTAAAAAGAAATTATCCTTTTTATTGGTGAACCGAATACAGTGATGTTAATAAAAAATTAAAAGAAGAGCCTTTCTTTACATTACACATTTTATATCAGCATAAGCCTAGGTGATAAATTATTTGTGTCATAGCAATTAAGATCATCTCGGTTCATATTCTGATGAACCCCTCGTGATATCCCCCCCAAAAATACTTCTGATAACCGGCCAATTATAAAAATCACCAGCGGTGATAATTAAAAAGTGAAAAATAAATAACCCAAGTGAAATGTTTTAATTGTATGATTAAAAATAGTCTTGAAAAGGTACAGCTCAAACTATCAATGTTAGTGTGTAAGCGTGAAGAAATTGTTTATGAAAAGTCGTTATCCTTTTAAAACAAGGAGCCCTTTTAAAAATATCACTACGTATAAAAAAAAAAACAATGCGGAAGAAAAGGCCTAAAACTTGGGAACGTGGATGGCTTAGTGAATAAAGCGCCCGGTTCTGTTAACTCAGCAACGCGGAGTTCCAGTGTTCGAATCCCGCTGATGAAGAGTAAAATCTTCTATGACTCATTCATTTAAGTTGGGTTGGTATGAGAGTTTTCACGAATAATTCTCCCCGCTTGAGGGTGGGAAGGGGAAAGTTTACATCAAATATTAGCCCCAAATTCAGCTGCCCGATCTTCGCCTTCATCTAACAATTTCTAACTAAATACCATATGTTCTCATAAGTGAGGTAGAAAGTTTAAACTCAGAGGGAGGCTGGTGAAGCTATCGCCGTCTCCCCAACCCTCATGGCTACTCCAGGAAAATAAATAACATTTTTGAATTCAGCGAGCAATTTCATGGGTGAAACTTAAAAAAAAAAAAGTATTTTATTCTAATATTTATTAATAACACCTTAAATACTAGTAACATCTTAGGCCTGGCAGCGTACATATATAAATCGATATATATCGATATATCGATATATATATATATATATAATATATATAATAATATATAATATATAATATATATATATATATATATGATATATATATATTATATATATTTATATATATATATTATATATATATATATATATATATAATATATTTATATATATGACAGTATATATATATATAATAATAAGTATATATATATAATATATATATATATATATAATATAATTATATATATATATATATATATATAATATATATATAAGTATATATAATATATAATAATATATATATATATATATATCATAAAATCGAATTTTAGATATTTTAATAAATAAATTTTTTTGTTCGCAAAATATATATATATATAATATATATATATATTATATATATATTTGTACAATATTATATATATATATATATATATATATATATATATATATATATATATATTATATATATAATATAAATATAATATATATATATTATATATATATATATAATATATATATATATATTATATATATATAATATATAATATATATAATATATATATATATATATATATATATATATATATATATATATATATATATATATATATATATATATACATATTTGTACAGATCTTATTTATGAACCATAAATAGACGTTAAAGGTGCGAGAAAAATTTTTTATATATATCTAAAAATTGATAATTGGATATAGAAAAATCGATAGTAGTAAGGAGTGGTAAACTGACGGCCAAAAATGTTGCAAGGCAATGTTGCATGCAATGTTGGAAATGTTGCAAGCGACATTTTGCAACATTTGTTTTTTCAAGGTTGACGTGTCAAGGTCAGGGTTTTTAAGGTCGGTGAGACCGAATTTAAGGTCTGGAATGGAAGACCGTTTAACCTGATTTCAAGGATTTTGCCCCCCTAAAAGAGGGCGTAGCCCCTCAAAGGGGGCATTTTGGTTCCTAGAAGGTTTTAAATAATCGGTAGATTCATTTGATGGTTCCAATCGATTTATTCGATGTTTTTTACCCTTAAAACGATTTTTTAAATCGTCTTTCTATGTGCTCTTTGGTGACTGTTTACATTAAAATATAATCGCAAAGAAAATAATACTATATAATTAACATTCGATTAATCGTGGTAGTATCTTTCCGAGTTTGTAGTCGCCGTGTTTTGCTGCTTTAGAATTATTGTATCGGCTTGAAACTTGGTATAATTTTAGTTGGTGTGGTAAACTGATTTCCGCCGAGTTTTCATGTTCCTAGGACCCCCCTAAGTGGGTGTTGCCTCCTGGCGCAGGTCAAACTCGCCCTGCGAAAAACCTGCGGTAGGCTTATCGTAACGGGCTTTAAATGTGTGACTATTGGGCTGACGTAATCTCGTCGTAGACGAGATTACGCCCCATGCGCCCCCCGTAGGGGGCGCTGCCTCCCTAAAAATTGAAATGATCGTAGAAGGTAGATGAAATTTGGAGTAATTGAAAAAGAGCAGCGAAGGTCGGTCTGAGTAGGGATTCTTGAGTGGATCCCCAACTGAAATAAAAGAGGAAGAAATGCCCAGAGTGCAAATCAGCAGGTAGGAATGGAGGAGAAATGGAGTAAAGGAGGAAGGAGTCGGAGAAGGAGTCAGAGTCAGAGTCAGAGTCAGAGTCGTGACAGGGTGTCTCGGGATCCCCCCGGAGGGAGTCCCCCTTGAAATAAAAGAAGAAGAAATGCATGGAATGCAAAACAGAAGAAGAAAGGATGGAGGAAGGAGCCTGAGAAAGATTCAGAGTTAGTTCCGAAACCGGTGCTGGAGCCGGTGCGGTGCTGAGTTATTAAACATTCGTTTAATAATACAATATCATTACTGTTCACATGACTAATTCTGTACTAACATGTACAGATCGTCATTTGCACTGCATCTTACAAAAATAACCCATTTTCTAAATGTTGAAGACTGACATTTTATTTTCAAGTCTCATTTTCTTTTTATAAACGTCAACTAATTTAATTTTTTCCTAATTTGAAACATGCATATATTGTTTGCTATTTTTATTTTATGTTTCATTTTACATTTATTCTTTGTTTAATTTTTTTTTTATTTATTTATTTAAATTTATTTTTCTAACTTTATTTTTTTTAACTTTATTTTTTTTTATATAAGTTTTATTTTACATTTATACTTTGTGTTCCATTTTTTTTATTTTAATTTTTTTATTAAATTATATTTTTTTATTTATTTTTAATTTTATGTATTTTTGTTATAAGTTATTTTGTTTTAAAACGTTTTTATTTATTTATTTTTTTATTTATTTAAATTTATTTTTCAATTTTTTTTAATTTTATAAGTTTATCTATTTAAAAAATATATTTTTAAAAATTTTTATTTATTTTTAATTTTAAACATTTTGTTTTTACTAAAATTTTTATGCTTTTCATGTTTATAACGTAAAAAATTTGCATTTTACATACCCTAAAGCAGTAAATCAGTAAATCAAACCACCCACCTCACCCTCCCCACCCCACCCATGATCTGTTGATTTATTGATCTATTGATCTACTGATTCAAATCATATTTTGTATAACATAACACAAAAACTTTTATTTATTTTTTTTTTATTTCTGCTTTAAACATTTTGTCTTTACTAAATTTTTATGCTTTTCATGTTTATAACGTAAAAAATTTGCATTTTACATACCCTAAAGCAGTAAATCAGTAAATCAAACCACCCACACCACCCTCCCCACCCCATCCATGATCTATTGGTCTATTAATCTATTGATTCAAGTCATATTTTGTATGACATAATACAAATAAGTTCTTTAAAAAATTTCATAGTAAAATTATTTAACATAACCTAACAAAACCTATCATAACCTATACCATCCACACACACACACACACCCAACACACACACACACACACACACACACACACACACACACACACACACATACATACACACACACACACACACCTTCACACACACACACCTTCACACACACACACCTTCACACACACACACACACACACACACACACACACACACACACACACACACACACTAATAAACTCCTAACATTAGCAAAGTTGCATACTTGACAACAGTAAGTAACAAACAATTATATGCAAAACGTAACCCCCCCCCATATTCACACTTTTTCAAGCATATCTCTAACATATCAATGTTAATTTTACATTAACATAGCAATAATTAACAAAGATTTATCGTATCCTAACCTAACTATTGTAATGAACTAAGAATAAATGACACACACACGCACACACACACACACTAACACACATACAAACACACACACACGAATAAACTGCTAATTTAGCAAAGTTCCATACTTAACAACAGTAAGTAACTAACATTACATACAAAAACGTAACCTATTCACACTTTTTCAAGCATACTCTAAAACATCAACTAAGAATAAATTGCCAACACATACATACAACACACGCACACACACACACACAACACACACACACACACACACGAGTAAACTGCAACATTAGCAAAGTTCCATACTTAACAACAGTAAGTAACTAACATTACATACAAAACGTAACCTATTCACACTTTTTCAAGCATATGTCTAACATATCAACTAAGAATAAATGTCACACACACACACACACACACACACACACACACACACACACACACACACACACATGAATAAACTGCTAACATTAACAAAGTTCCATACTTAACAACAGTAAGTAACTAACATTACAAACAAAACGTAACCTATTCACACTTTTTCAAGCATATCTTTAACATATCAACTAAAAATAAATGACACACATACACGAATAAACTCCTAACATTAGCAAAGTTATATACTTAACAACTGTAAGTAACTAAGATTACATACAAAACGTAATCTATTTACACTTTTTCAAGCATATCTGTAACATATTAATGTTAATTTTACATTAACATAGTAATATTTAACAAAGATTTATCGTATCCTAACCTAACTATTGTAATGAACAGAATAAATGCTACACACACACACACACACACACACACACACACACACACACACACACACACACACACACACACGCACACACACACACACACACACACACACGACAAAGATAATCCGTTTTCTATTTTCAAAATCTAGTTTTCTTTTTATAAACGTCAATTAAAATATATTGTTTTCTATTTTATTTTGCAAGTTTCATTTTATATTCATTCTTTTGTGTTTAATTTTTTTTCAATTTAATTTTTAATTTATTTTCAAATTTTTATATTTTTTTTTATTTATTTTTTAATTTATTTGCTTAAAACATTTTGTTTTTACTAAAATTTTTATGCTTTTCATGTTTATAACGTAAAAAATTTGCATCTTTACACACCCTAAAGCAGTAAACCAGTAAATCAGTAAATCAAACCACAATCCCCACTCCTCCGCCCCTCCTCCCACCATCCTATGATCTATTGATCTATTGATCTATTGTTTCAAGTCACATTTCGAGTATAATTTTGGATAAACATAACATAAAATCAAGTTCTTTATACACTGATCAACGAATATATGCTAAAGTAACAAAGTTTTCACATTAATAAAGCTAACATAGCATCACCTGAACTAAGAATATAATGTACAACGACAAACCTAACACACCTTAAGCACGAATAAACTGCTAACATTAACAAAGTTCCACACTTAACAACAGTAAAGTAACTAACATAGCATGCGAAAACGTAACCTATTTACACTTTTTCAAGCATATCTTTAACATATAATGTACAACCTATTACATTCACATAGTAATATTTAACAAAGATTTATCGTATCATAACCTAACTATTGTAATGAACTAAGAATAAATGACACAACACACACACACACATACATCCACACACACACTCATACACATACACACACAAACACACATACACACACACACGAACATATGCTAACGTAACAAAGTTTTCACATTAATAAAGTTAACATAGCATCACCTGAACTAAGAATATAATGTACAACGACATACCTAACATACCTTAAGCACGAATAAACTGCTAACATTAACAATGTTCCATACTTAACAACAGTAAAGTAACTAACATAGCATACAAAAACGTAACATATTTAAACTTTGTCAAACATATCTCTAACATATCAATGTTAATTTTACATTTACATGGTAATATTTAACAAAAATTTATCATAAACCTGTCTAATTATCATACCGACCAAGAATATATGCTAACGTAACAAAGTTTTTACATTAACATAGTAATATTTTACAAAAAGTCATCATAACCTTACCTAACTATCCTAATCCCCAACGAATAATTGCAGTAATGAATGGTATTATAAAACATTACGCAATAGTAACACCTAACACTGGTATGCGCAAGTGGCTACAGGATAAAATCATTTTCATGTTTTGAATTGATATTTTCTGAAAGGGGCGGAGCCTAAAATGGGGTAAGGCTAAAAATATTTCAGATTACCTCCTGAAAGTGTTAGGTGTTACTATTGCGTAATGTTTTATAATACCATTCATTACTGCAATTATTCGTTGGGGATTATGATAGTTAGGCAATGTTATGATGAATTTTTGTTAAATATTACTATGTTAATGTAAAAAATTTGTTACGTTAGCATATATTAGTTGGTCGGTGTGATAATTAGACAGGGTTATGATAAATCTTTGTTAAATTTTACCATGTTAATGTAAAATTAACATTGATATGTTAGAGATATGCTTGAAAACGTGTGAATAGGTTACGTTTTTGTATGCTATGTTAGCTACTTTACTGTTGTTAATAAATATGGAACTTTGTTAATGTTAGCAGTTTATTCGTGCTTAAAGTATGTTAATTTTGTCGTTGTATATTATATTCTTAGTTCAGGTGTTGCTATGTTAGCTTTATTAATGTGATAACATTGTTACGTTAACATATATTCGTGTGTGTGTGTGTGCGTGTGTTGCGTGTGTGTGTGTGTGGCATTTATTCTTAGTTCATTACAATAGTTAGGTTAGGATACGATAAATCTTTGTTAAATAGTACTGTCAATGTAAAATTAACATTGATATGTTAGAGATATGCTTGACAAAGTGTGAATAGGTTACGTTTTTGTATGCTATGTTAGTTACTTACCTGTTGTTAAGTATGGAACTTTGTTAAGTATGGAACTTTGTTAATGTTAGCAGTTTATTCGTGCTTAAGGTATGTTAGGTTTGTCGTTGTACATTATATTCTTAGTTCAGATGATGCTATGTTAGCTTTATTAATGTGAAAACTTTGTTACGTTAGCATATATTCGTGTGTGTGTGTGTAGATGTGTGTGTGTGTCATTTATTCTTAGTTCAATGCAATAGTTAGGTTAGGATACGATAAATCTTTGTTAAATATTACTATGTTAATGTAAAATTAACATTGATATGTTAAAGATATGCTTGAAAAAGTATGAATAGGTTACGTTTTTGTATGCTATGTTAGTTACTTTACTGTTGTTATGTGTGGAACTTTGTTAATGTTAGCAGTTTATTCGTGCTTAAGGTGTGTTAGGTTTGCCGTTGTACATTATATTCTTAGTTCAGGTGATGCTATATTAGCTGTATTAATGGGAAAACTTTGTTACGTTAGTATATATTCGTTGATCAGTGTATAAAGAACTTGATTTTAAGTTATGTTTATCGAGAATTACACTCGAAATGTGACTTGAATCAATAGATCATAGGATGGTGGGAGGAGGGGCGGAGGGGTAGGGAGGGTGGTTTGATTTACTGATTTACTGCTTTACTGCTTTAGGGTGTGTAAAGATGCAAATTTTTTACGTTATAAACATTGAAAAGAATAAAAATTTTAGGAAAAACAAAATGTTTTAAGCAAATAAATTAAAAAATAAAAAAAAAATAATAAAAAATTTGAAAATAAATTACAAATAAATGAAAAAAAAAATTAAACACAAAAGAATAAATATAAAATGAAACTTGCAAAATAAAATAGCATGCAATATATTTTAGTTGACGTTTATAAAAAGAAAACTAGATTTTGGCAAAATAGAAACGGATTATCTTTGTCGGTTTGTTGTGTGTCTGTGTGTGTGTGTGTAGCATTTATTCTTAGTTCATTACAATAGTTAGGTTAAGATACAATAAATCTTTGTTAAATATTACTAAGTTAATGTAAAATTAACATTAATATGTTACAGATATGCCTTGAAAAATTGATTAATTTCATTTTTGTATGTAATGTTAGTTACTTACTGTTGTTAAGTATGGAACTTTGTTAATATTAGCAGTTTATTCGTGTGTGTGTGTATGTGTGTTTGTGTAGGTGTGTGTCATTTATTCTTAGTTGATATGTTAGAGATATGCTTGAAAAAGTGTGAATATGTTACGTTTTGTTTTTAATGTTAGTTACTTACTGTTGTTAAGTATGGAACTTTGCTAATGTTAGCAGTTTATTCGTGTGTGTGTGTGTGTGTGTGTGTTTGTGTAGGTGTTGTGTCATTTATTCTTAGTTGATATGTTAGAGATATGGCTTGAATTAAGTGTGAATAGCGTACGTTTTGTATGTAGTTAGTTACTTACATGTTTTTAAGTATGGAACTTTGCTAATGCTTAGCAGTTTATTCGTGTGTTGTGTGTGGTGTGTTTGTGTGTGCGTTAGTGTGTGTGTGTGCTGCGTGTGTGTGTGTGTGCATTTATTCTTAGTTTCATGCCAATAGAAGGTTAGATACGATAAATCTGTGTTAAATATTGCTATGTTAAGGTAAAATTGATTTGTTAGAGATATGCTTGAAAAAAGTGTGAATAGGTTACGTTTTGCATGTAATGCTAGTTACTTACTGTTGTCAAGATGGGACTTTGCAAATGTTACCAGTTTATTCGTGTGTTATGTGTGTGTGTGTGTGTGTGTGTGTGTGCTGTGTGTGTGGTGTGTGTGTGTGTGTGTGTGTGTGTGTGTGTGCGTGTGTGTGGATGGTATAGGCTATGATAGGTTTTGATATGTTATGTTAAATAATTTTACTATGAAATTTTTTCAAAGAACTTATTTGTGTTATGTTATACAAAATATGACTTGAATCAATAGATCAATAGATCATGGATGGGGAGGGTAGGTGGTGTAGAGATCAACGTTTTGAATTTTTTTTTGAATTTGAACCTATTTAGATTTACTGCTTTAGGGTATGTTAAATGCAAATTTTTTATGTTATAAACATGAAAAGCATAAAATTTTTAGTAAAATCAAAATGTTTAAAGCAAATAAAAGAAAAAAATAAATTAGTGTTTTGTGTTATGTTATACAAAATATGACTTGAATCAGTAGATCAATAGATCAATAAATCAACAGATCATGGGTGGGGTGGGGAGGGTGAGGTGGGTGGTTTGATTTACTGATTTACTGCTTTAGGGTATGTAAAATGCAAATTTTTTACGTTATAAACATGAAAAGCATAAAAATTTTAGTAAAAATCAAAATGTTTTAAAGAAATAAAATTAAAAATTAATAAAAGTTTTAAAAATAAATTTTTTTAAATGGATAAACTTATAAAATAAATAAAAATTTGAAAAATAAATTTAAATAAATAAAAATAAATAAATAAATAAATAAAAAAAGATTTAAAACAAAATAATTTTTAACAAAAATACATAAAATTAAAAATAAATAAAAAAAATTATAAAAATTTAAAATAAAAAAATTAAAATAAAAAAAATTAAACAAAGTGTAAATGTAAAATAAAACTTATAAAAAAAATAAAGTTAGAAAAATAAATTTAAATTAAAAAAAAAATTTTTAAAAATTAAAGAAAGAATAAATGTAAAATGAAACATAAAATAAAAATAGCAAACAATATATGCATGTTTCAACTTAGGAAAAAATATATTAGTTGACGTTTATAAAAAGAAAATGAGATTTGAAAATATAATGTCAGTCTTCAACATTTAGAAAACGGGTTATCTTTGTAAGATGCAGTACAAATGACGATCTGTACATGTTAGAGCAGAATCAGTCATGTGAACAGTAATGATATTGTATTATTAAACGAATGTTTACTAACTCAGCACCGCACCGCACCGGCTCCAGCACAGGTGTTGGTACCAACTCTGTATCCTTCTCAGGCTCCTTCCATCCTTCTTCCTTCCTCCTTCTTCCTTTCTTCTTCTGTTTTGCATTCCATGTATTTCTTCTTCTTCTTTTATTTCAAGGGGACCGCCTCCGGGGGATCCCCAGACACCCTGTCACGACTCTGACTCTGACTCCTTCTCCTACTCCTTAATCCTTTCCTCCATTTCTCCTCCATCTTCCTCTGTTTTGCACTCTGTGCATTTCTTCTTTTCTCATGAGAGACCCCCCCTCCGGGGGTTCCTGGACTCCGAATCCGAATCCGACTCAGAATCCGACTCAGACTCCGGCTCCGACTCCTCTTTGAAATCTCCAAATTTCAACCTTCTACGATCATTTCACTTTTTAGGGGGACAGCGCCCTCCTACCGGGACTCACGGGGACGTAATCTCGTCGTAGACGAGATTACGTCACCACCTAGCTCACATCCAAATTTTAGCCCGATACGATAAGCCTAACCCAGGTTTTCAGGGCGAGTTTGACCTTGGCGCTAGAGGCAACACCCACTTAGGTGGCCTAGGAACATGAAAACTCGGCGGAAACCAGTTTACCACACCAACTAACATTATGCCAGTTTCAAAGCCGATACATAACTCTAAAGCCAGCCAAAACACGGCGACTACGAACTCGGAAAGATACTTAACCGCGATTAAATCGAAATGTTAATTATGTAATTAATTTCTTTCGATAATATTTTTCAATGTAAAAATTCAACCAGAGCACATAGAAAGACGATTTAAAAATCGTTTTAGGGGTAAAAAAAAAACATCGATAAATCGATTGGAACCATCAAAAAGGATCTACCGATCATTTAAAACCCTTCTAGGAACCAAAAAAGCCCTCTTTGGGGGGCTCCGCCCCTTTTAGGAACCAAAAAGCCCCCTTTAGGGGGCTAAACCTCCGAAAACGGTTTTCCAGGTCTTTCCAGACTTTAATTCGACTCACCGACCTTAAAACCCCTGGACCTTGACACGTCAACCTTGAAAAAACAAATGTTGCAAAGTGCTGCTTGCAACATTTCCAGCATTGCATGCAACATTGCCTTGCAACATTTTGGCCGTCAGTTTACACCTCCTTACTACTATCGATATAGAGAATTTTTTTAAACTAAAGGATACCCCACGGGTATCCGCATAGATGGCAAAGTCGGGGTCTCTCGGCCTCCCGCGTGGACCGACGGGGGACTTCATCCCCCTCTGTCCTCGTTGGCTCGAGCCCTCTAAAAATTTAGGTTATATATATATATATATATACTATATATATCTAGTATATATATATATATTATATATATATAATATATATATATATATATATATATATATATATATATATTATATATATATTATAATAATATATATATATATAGTATATATTATATATTATATATTGTATAAAAAAAATTATATATTTAAAATATCTAAAATTCGATTTTCGATATCGATATATCAAATATATATATATCGATATATATATATATATATATATATATATCATATATATATATATATATATATATATATATATATATATATATATATTTATAATATATATAATATATATATATATTATATATATTACGCTGCCAGGCCTAAGATGTTACTAATATTAAGGTGTTATTAATAAATATTGAATAAAATTATATTTTTAAAGTTTCACCCTATGAAATCTCGCTGAATTCATAAATGGTATTTATTTTCCTGTGCACTGTTATATTTTTTTTAAGAAGATACATGCATGTTGCTTTCTGGAGTCTGGATATATATATTAATAATATATATATAATATATATATATATATATATAGTATATATATATATATATATATAATATATATATATATATATATATATAGTATATATATATATATATTATATATATATATATATATATATATATATATATATATAATATATATATATATATATATATATATATTTATATAGAAAGCACAGGAGGCCGGGCCTCCTCTAAAAAAAATAAAAGCAACTAATGTAATAAAATAATTCAAATTATTATTTACTACTATTAAAATAATGTTTAAAATGTTATACAAGAACGCTAATTTTACATTAAGATCATTTATTCTCTTGCGAAACATTATTTTTCGTAAGGATCATTGACTGGAGGAATTTCGATTTGTGCCTCCAAAAAAGCATAATTATAATGCTTTCAAAACACTGGTTGTCATGGCAACGTAAAGAAACCTTATTCTTATTTTGTCTATTTTGAGGATTTTTCCACAAAGCCTCCTCTCGAACACGTCATAAAATAACTCCCAAATTTGACAACTCTACTCATAAGTAGAGTTGCCCTTTGCAATAAATATGTGAAACTTAATAAAGAAAACTATTTTTTAAAAAAAAATTAAATTGAAAAATCATAATATAGTATATATAATATATATATATTATATAATATTATATTATAATATATACTATATATATTATATATATATATATATATATATATAGAGAGAGAGAGAGAGAGAGAGAGAGAGAGAGAGAGAGAGTTATACTAAAATTTACTATATTGAGACCGGATTGCCAAGGTGTAAGAAGCGAAGGAAAAAGTCCCAGATTGGGGACTCATTGGGGGGCAACGCTAAGTTCGAGCACGTAAAGATTTTAAGTGTGATTAGAGGATGTATTTTGGATCACCCTGTCAATCAGTCTAGGTTTAACTCTAAACTGCAAGGTAGATAGCCATCTTCCCTCATGATGAAACTGTGTTGTCAATAACATTAAGAATGCATACGTGGTTTTGTGATATGCTGAATTATGAAAAACTACGATGCATATAACTGGTTTGCAAGGTTTTTGGATTACGCACAATGCAGGATTAAAAGGAGAGTAGTATTGACTCTTGAAACCAAGGTGTAATTGCCGGACGGACAGGTATGGTAGAACTATAAGATAGTTAAAGAGAAACTTCCTCCGGTTTTAAATTATTATAGGGTTGGTAACTCGTGGGTACGTTAGATTGTTTAAGACATCTCAAAGGATCGGATCGTTTGTTACTCAGGATGCAGAGGAATGAAAGGAAAAATCCAAGGAAGAAGAAAAGATCCCGTACGAAACGGTAAGGAAATAAATTAATAAATTTAATTCCTTATTATTATAAATTTTAAAAGGAATTTTATTGACAAGTATTATTTTTAATAGCGGATTGGCCTAGAGACTAAGGCAACTAAAACAGTAATCTACTCAGGCAGAAATTCCCAGGTTGGCTTTACGAAAAAGATTGATAATTAGCTGCGTCGGATGATTGAGTTCAAACGGAATGGAAACAGCAGTTTAATTAAATCAGTGTTCTCTTGCCGCCTAGAACCAAGTTTGGAATTAGGTTTAACCCGCCTAAAGTTGGAATTATGGAAGTATCACAACTTATTCGGGATTATAATGGTTGTAAGTATGGCATTTAGAATGGTTAGAAGGTAACCGTCCATATTCTTTTTACAAGTTGTTCCGGTATTTACTCGATTTGTTCCTCAAATTTATAACTTTCTTATTGTGAATTATTGAATTTTTACTTATCAGTGTCCGAAGATTAACAACAGTTATGTGCTTTATTTTGACGTTTAATTTCCTCGTTGCTAAACTATTATCCTTAGGTCTCACGAAACATTGCCAGTGAATTAAGTGAAAGAGAATTACCAAGTGATAAGGATTTGTGCTTTTTATTAAGGAATAATAATTGTAACACTTTAATCTTATTAATAATTGTTAGGCGTAAATAGATTAGGGTACGATATTTAATATGATATATTAGGCGATATATTTATAAAGGTTTAAAATTAAAGTAAATGTGTTGTAAAGGAAATAATATTGTGAAATATATATTAAGAAAAATCTTTTGCCTTGTTTTTCCTCGTTTTTGTTGTTTTAATTGATGAGTTGGTTAAACTTGCATTGATCGATTATTTGAGTCTTATTTACAGAATCAAACAGGATTTATAAAGGAAACAAGTCAGATTATTACAATAATATATATATATAATATATATATATATATATATATATATATATATAGATATATATATTATAATATATATATTATATATATATATATATATATATATATTTGAAGTGCGAAATTATTCGGCTTCACGAGCGCCACTGATATATATATATACTATATATATAATATATATATATATATATATAGTAATATATATATATATATATATATATATATATATATATATAATATATATAATATATATATAATATCATATATTATATATATATATTTTAAGATATATATAATATATATATATATATATATATATATTATATATATATACACAAAGGTGGGCACAGTTAATGAGAAAGTTAAGTTAATCCCTTAATCGTTTAACAAAAAAATTAACGGCGTTAAACATTAAAGCGTTTATCGGTAAAGAATGTA
>JABUQX010011227.1:0-14048 GCA_015478945.1 Trachelipus rathkii | reverse complement strand
GAGATTATATATATATATAGTATATTATATATCTTCAAATTTTTACAGGGTTTTACCTTTTTTACCTTTATATCTTTATCGTAATACTATTTTATACTTTTATAAAAATTCAAAAATTGCATAACTTTATTTATTTATATATTTGCATGTTTTATTTACTAATTTACCCCATTTTTATGCAAAAAATTGCGACAATTTCCAAAAATAAATCCAAAAAAAAAATTAAAAGGAAAAATAAGTTTCCCGATGGGACTCCAGAGTCCCATTTTTTTTTTGGCACTAATATTATTATTTTTTTTTTAAAATAGTCCTAATGTGTTATTAGGGTCCTATTTACCTCATTTTTTTAAAAAAAAAAAAATTTAAATTTTTTTTTTTTGCATATTCGTCGAAAAAAGGGACTTAAGGGATGCAAATGAATAATAAAAATATTGAAATTAAAATATACCAGATTGTAAATGAAGGAGGATGAGTGATTGATGACTTAAATTAAATATTTGGCTTTTGGAATATCAACTTTTGATTCACTATCACTAGTCCCCACACCCCCAGACCCCAGTTCACTACTGAGTACTGAATACTGTGCTGTGACTACTGTCTAAGCTCATTATCACTGGGCTCATCAGCGTGATCAGCCATCATTTAATTTTGATATAACTATGTAAGTCTGATATCTCAGTCATATGAAGTATCATGTGAGAAATGACAGTGGTGGAGGAGCAGGGGCAGTAAAGCAGGACCTTAGCTTTAGCAGCTTAGCATAATCAATCTCTCTCCAGTTGGCAAATTTTCAGAATTTCCTAGTTCTAGATTATGATCAATAAATACTGTACTAGTTTTTTCAACGTCTACACAAACAAAAGTTATATTTTATGCGGGAGCCTTTGCACCTTTTATTTTCCTTAAAAAGTACAGTACACGACTTTTTGCACGTGGCATTTCTAAATTCTAATTAAATAATTATAATAAAAATGTTACTGAAAGCTGAAACAGAGTAAGAAAACAATGAAGCCACAAACAAAATATTATGAATATCAAAATTCAGAATATAAAATAAAAATATGGAAAACCCATAAAAATTTTGAACACAAACTCGGGCTTCCACCTTGTAGGAAATTGGAAACCTAAAAAAAATGTCCAAATTAGAGCGTATTATTGGCTAAAATTTATAATATATATTGTTCAAACATGTAAATTTGGAAAACTTTAATTAAAAAAAAAAAAAAAAAAAAAAATTTTTCTTTTTTTTTTTTTTAAGGTTGTTTTTTTTTTTTTAATAAAAAAAAAAAAAAAAAAATTTTTTCGGTAAAAAATGAGCTTGTTTTTTTCCTTTCCCAACCCTAGTTACCACACTACAAGATTTCTCAATAAGATTAAATTCAATTAAATAATAATAATATAATAATAATAATAATAATAATAATAATAATAATAATAATAATAATACCAATTTATACTGTTATATGAAAAAAAATATAAATATCAAATAAAGAATATACTATTTGATATATGAAATTAAAAAAAAATATATATATACATATAAATATCAAATGTCTAATATATATATATATAATATATAATATATATAATATATATAAATATATAGTATATATATATATATATATATATATATATATATATATATATATATATATATATATATATATTATATAATATATATATATATATATATATATATAATATATATATATATATATATATATATCAAATGTCCAATATACATATGAAAATTTCACATTTCTAAAGTTGAGTGCACCAATTATGGTACCTTTATTTCTTTTATTTTTACCACCTTTGGCTCCTATATTGTATTTTGGTACCACTTTATTTTCAGGTTTTTTACGTCTTATGGTACCTACACTTTTTATTTAAGTTTTAATTTCAAATTTTCCAATGTTTTTCTAATTTTCAAAAATGTTTTTTCTCAATCTTCTTTGTAATTTTCTCCTTGTTTCTTTTTATAATTTCAATTCATATTTTTCCAATTTTGATTTTCAATTTCTGTCTTTTATTTTAGTTTTCCAAAGATCAATCCAGTCTTTATTTTCCACTTTCAAAATATATATGTAGTACCATAGTCACTACAGTCTTTATTTATTTATTTTTTTCGGTATCCAAGTACCAAAATATTCGAAAAACCGCTTCCACTAAATAAATTCAGCCACAGAAAAAAAAAGTCTAAAAAAAACCCGGAGCCACAAGAAAAAGAGTCCAAAAAAAAAATCCAGAAAAAAAACAAATCCTAACATTTAACAACAATATAATATAAAAGAAATTATGAAAATAATAAGTTAAATAATAATTAATATCATTAAATGAAATACTATCAAATTTATTAAATTATTAAGTAATAACCATGAAATAATCAAAATCAATTCATAATCATGAAATAATAAAAAATAATATTAAAAAAATTAAAAATAAAATCAATATTAAAAAAAATATTTAAAAAGTAATTAATACCTGGGCAGTGATAATGTAAAGTTTTTTTTTTCTTTCACCTTCTACTTCCCTGATTCCCAAATCACACAATCACAGTGGACCTTCACCGTTATAGAACTTCCACTTTGCTTCAAATCAATCTTCAAAAAATAAAAACAATCTACTAATACCAAGAATAATAATAATAATAATTAATTATTAAAAGAACAATACAATAAAAATGAAATATGAAAAACCCTTAAATCCATACCTGCCACTAAAGAAGGATTCCACATCCAAAAGAAAAGCCTCCAGAAAGACCACAACCTCTTCAACTATTTCCCAATATTCTTCTACAGGATCCACTAATCAATCCTCTAATTCACGAAAACCTCCACCTGGCTTCAATTCCAAATTCTCAAGTTTTAAATACAATATTAATACTTCCTACAGAAAGAAAAATAAATACTTGAAAAAACAACCAACAACACTTATCTACAATCATTCACTTTCGAAAAAAAAGAAAGTGGTGAATGCCGCGACAAGAAGGAATACGGAAGGTAATAAGTACTAAAAAAAAGAATTACTAACTACTGACGTCGTCAGAACACCCACCACTCACATGTATTCCCCCCTTCATACCAAAATCATACATGACATAATTAATAAATTTCCAATATGATACAAAAAAAAAAAAAAAAAAAAAAAAAATTTCGTACACTTACAGACCTAACTCTCCCTTGAACTTTACTACGGACTGACTGGCTGGCTGACTGACTGATTTTCCTCCAGGGCCTATTACTGACTGTTAGCCATACTTACCAATAAAGGCAGATCACCACATCCCTCCCACCTAAGTTTGTATCATATTGACCCTACAAACACACTCCATTTATAACACAGTTTTCATCACCCAATCATATTCTTTTACTGCCCCTCTACTAGTACACAGCATCTCATATTCCATCACTTTTTCACTGTTTATTCTCACTACTGTCCTCTCTTTCATCTCTTACCTCCACCACTTCATTCACACTCGCTTTCCTAGGTAACCGCTCAGACATCTCTTCAATCTCTTTATCAATCTCTCATTCTTGCATTTGCCTTTATAACATTCACTACTTCATCCAATTCCACACAGAATTTACTCATCATTCACTTTTATTTGCACACTCCTATCTTTAATATCTCTCAATCCTGCTAATACACTCTCACTTTCATCTAACGGAAACTTATATACAGTATACATACTTTTTCTCAAACTCTGCCCATTATCCCACCAAAATCCAGAAAAATCCTCATCATTCTCATTGTCAAACAAAACCTTCAATCTACTCTCGTTACCCGAAATTTCATTTTTATGCTTTTTCTTTATTCTTTCCACCAACACTAACTTTCCCGTTTGACCACAAGTCATCCCCTCTTTCTACATTCTCATTCATTTCATCCTCATTCACCAAAAACTTATACACTGGGTGAGCCTTCAACTACCCAGGCGGCTCTCTCCATGCCCTCAATTGTACCTGATGCTCTCTAAATTCATAAACTCTACCATCTTTCTCACTCCCTAAAACATAACTGACCCCATTTGACATAACCCTTTTCACAACATACAGCCCCTCAAACTTTTCTCTCATTTTACTCACATTCAACCGCCCTTTCACAATCACTTTCTCAAAACTTGAAAATTTTAAACTCCCTTTCCTCCATACATCCCTATCACTTTCAGGCAAATCAAACCTCGGTTTCACAAACTTCTCAAAATTCATCACATGCATACATGGAGACATACCAGTTGCTCTATGCACAGTCATATTATAGGCCCACAACACTCTTCCCCATTGTAAGTTCCCAATCATTCTCCTTTCACTCCAATATCGTACCATCTTCACTCAACGTCCATATCGTTCTCTTAGCCAACCCATTCGAACTAGGCATTTACGGCATCATTCTCACATGTTCAAAATAACAATCACTCAACATTTGCTCAAACGCCTGTCCTACCAACTCTGGTCCATTGTCACTCAGCATTCGCTTCAGTGTGCATACACACATCAGCAACAAAACTTGTCTCGCTATTTTTTATTTTTTTAGATACCAAGCCCATAGGCACTAATACGCGCATGAGAGAGGCCGAGCGTGGTAACCACTGATGGTGGATTTCGTTAAAAGTTTTCCCTGCCTCCCATCACCTCCCAGCACAAAATGTGCGGAGTAACACTACTCCACTACCCTATTCTATGATCACCCCCTCGTATTTACACAAAGTGGTGTGTATCTATAGGGGGGAACTGTCAGCCTATATCCGGAGTTCTTACGACGCGGGCGGGTAGCGCGCCGGGCGAGAGTCTTCGAAATGCACACCTGCCCCAAAGACATGCATGGAGAGATCAGCCCCATCCACCAGCGGCGCTGTTGAAGAAGCGCCCGATCGCCGAACTGCCTTCCATCAAGCGCACTTCTAGCAACTTAATGGACTTCACCATTTTTAACTTCTTCAACATAGCGGGACCTCCCTGCCAAGTTGCCACACCAGTTGAAGGCCAGTGCATTGAACTCAAAGACAGTTTTACCGAACGCTGCCTAACCCACTCTTCTATAGCAGGTACCTTGTAGTAGTCGACCTTCTGCTGGACGACTGCCACAAGGGCGCAAGTGTTCGCATCTGCTGCTACTGTGGTGTCAACAACCATAGCGGTAGCTCCTGCGTCCCCTAAGACCAAGTCGGGTCTTCGAATCCCCCCCTGGAGTGGGAATCGCAGGCTCCAGGAGGACTTGCCACCCCCTCTTTTCTAGCTCTGATTTAAATAGAGCATTCAGAAGGTCGTGCCTAGCCGTCCTAAGAGGAGCTACTGCCAGACATTGCTGTAGCACATGCCCCGGGTTTCCCACCTGTTGCACTGCGCATGATCAGCAAACTTGTCATGGCAAGTGGGGACATCCGACCCTCTGTTTAGTCTTTCCGTGTGGCAATCAGGCCCTGTCGGATTTTTATGGAATCGACATACACTGAACCCCGCATCAGGCAAGTACCATCGACAATCCAGCTGTAACAACTGGACTGCTTTTTGGCACCCGCCAGACCAAGGCCATCTCTAAACTCCACAACTTGGAGTCGCCTCTCTCTAGTAGAGGTTGGTATTTTGACAGCTGTAGCGGCCAGGGCCCAAATGCCACCCTGTCCCTCCATCTCTGCTTTCAATGATTCAAGCTGGGAGCACATGGTCTGCTCAAACTCCGGGATCCCAAGTCCACCCTATGGGGTTGGTTGACTGAACATGGTTGAACTGGAAGTGGTCCCGAGGGGTTAGTTTTCGATGAACTTTCTCAGCTCAGCCCGAACCATTCTGTAGGCTTCATTAAGCGCCCTGATAGTAAGACGCTCGTGCCTAGAGACGATAAGTGTATTTGGGTAACAAGAAAGTGTTTGAAGAGAAAAAACATGAATTTAGCGGCTTGAGGTAAGCCGAGAAGAGTTTCCTCAGCTTGTCCTCAAGTCCCCCAAAGACCATTTTGGCACACCAGAAGACGAGACCTTATCTCCTAGGTATTTATAGAAACCTGTCAAGTTCATCGTCAGTAGTTCAGTGCCCTCGAATGGTCTGAGGTCGTGCACAAACTTCTGGGTCTTACCCAGCCAATGGAGACCATCCGACGCACACTTACGAAATCCAAATTCGAGACCCAAAGATCTCGCTGCCCTATCCAAGGCAAAAAGCGCAAAAACCCAGGGGCCCCCCCCAGCCCCACCCTTGCTTGCATTCCTAGCCGTGAAGATGCTAGGAGCACAACATCGTCCGCAAAGGGCAAAGGTGACACCGACTAGCCCCCCAAAGGGACACCCACATCAGGGGGTGCATGCAACAAGATGTAGTCCAGAATATAAACAAACATCTGCCACAAAACTTCTCCCACGGCCCCCACCACATTCATACTAGTCTTATTCTTCACCGGCACAGCATACACAAACCTACTTTTATGATCCACCATTACAACCATTCCTACATATCCACTGGCAAAGAAACACAATCAATCACTACTAGCTCAAAAGGTTCACTCACATCCATTCGTAACATAGGAGGTTTCACATACATTCGCTGATACTTTCCTTTCTAACAATCTTCACACATAGTTGCCACATCATTCACTATCTTTCTCAACTAAGGGTTAAACACTCTCTCTTCATACATTCCCATAATTTAAACTTCCCCATGTGTCCAAATCTATAGTGAACTACTAACGCCATCCCTACCATCCCAACTACAGAAAATACTGGTATATACAAATCCTCCTCTCACACTTTCCTAATATAATATACGCACATTCACACAACACAACAAAACTCTTTAATACGTTACCCTAAAATCTTCTATCAACTGGTCCCATCTACACACTTCCTTACCTGACAAAATACATTTTCTCAGCTCACAGATAGGACATTCCTCTTGCATTACCTCGATATATCTTCATGCCTGCAATTCCTTCAATCCCTCACACCAACCTGCTCACATTCCCACAAAATCAGCACAAACACACATTCTGCCTTCTGCAATTCTAAAACAACCTCTTCAATTTCCTTTCAACAATCTTTTAGTTCCCTACATCTACAGACAACCCATTCATTCTCAAAAATTCAATTCCAACAAAAAATCCGAAATTCGTGCTTCATCAAGTACAACAAACCTATGTTCAATCTCCCCTAACATTCCTTAATTGAGCGTTGTAGGGAATATATATAGTAATACATCTCCCTTGTATATAGTAGGAATAATATATATTATATACCGGTATATTAATATATATATATATATATATATTATATATATATTATATATATATATATATTATATATATATTATATTATATATATATAGTATATATATATATATATATATATATATATATATATATATATTATATATATATATATAATATATAGCCCGTTAAACGAGGATACTTTGTCAAACATGGGGCAACTTTGACACTTTCAACCTTATCGCTAGATGCATATTCTATCTTCCTTTAATAATAAAAATAGAGAAAAAACGCTTGAAATACAACCTTTGTTCAGCAAGAATAAGGAAAGTTCTGTATGGTTAATATAAAGGACAAAATGATTAATGTAGAAAGTTTATGGAAAGTTTCAAATTTTTTTTTTGAAATTTTCATTTTAACACCTCTTATATGTTAACCATGTAATATCACCAAAACTGAACAGTTTTAAAACAAAAACTTTATTTAAGGCAAACGTGTTATTTAGAGGGTTAAAGAATAATATCTGGCACAAATATGATGGATATTAATTATGGTTATGTTAAACTTGACCTCTGAATATATTGGGGTTACTTTGACATGGGATTTTTTTGATAGTGGTTGGGTAACATTGACACCCCTAAAAAAAGGGGAGTAGGGGATAGCCACCAAAATCAACTCAACGACCATGACATTCAATTCAGCGGCCCTGGATACCTAGGAAACGATACCAAACACAGACCGGAAAGCTAGAAAAAGGCTAGGTTGCCAGAAAAAGGCTAGATCAAAGGAGGGTAGGGGATAGCATAATATGAGAGACTTCATAGTCTAAAAGACTATATATAGCATAAAGGGCTATAAGGACACAAAAGGAAGCTAAAAGTAGCTAAAAAGGCTAAGGTTGCCAGATTAATAATACACCAAAGCTTAATCTGGCATTGCCTCACTTCACCCTACCATACTACTTTTGGGGATTATGGTATGGTACAGTACTATAATGTTCAAAAATGATTCTTTTATTTTTTTTAAATGGAGAAATACTTTACATTTTACTATTTTTTTTTTTTAAATAGAAAAACGCATACTGTAGCACTTTAATTTACCAGACGAAATATAATTATGAAATATAATTACTTTTAACTACCTAACACAGCCCTGCGAAATTACATAGTGTCAAAAAGTTACTCAAAATGAAGGGTAAATTTTGTGACACCCATTTTTAGCAACCTCCTGCCGCTACCCGCCAGACAATTCTACAGACTTGAAACTTTCCTGTGATATTATATAGGCTACCTTAAGAATAGTATTTTGAATATTTAACTTTAGGATTTTGTTAGTAACAGAAATTTTGGCACACACCAATAGGGTGTCAATGTGTCAAAGTAACCTCGTTTTACTGTTTATATATTGTTACATTTACTTAGTTACATGAACTTACATTAGGGTGTCATCTACTCATTGAATGAATGAATTCTTGGAAAATAGAATTAGCAGCTGCCCAGAGTTCCTCCTTACATTTTTCCTCTTAGGTTCTAATTTTATAGGTCGTGAAAGCAGAAAAAAAAGAACTAATGCTAGCTTGCGTTGGAGGTAGAGCAGTAACAGCAATTGCAGCTTCTTGAAAATAATCTGGATACTTTTCGAAGACCCCTTCTAATTTAAGCTTCAAAGTTATATCAATTTTTTCAACTTTCAGTGCAGCAAAGAAAATTTTTTTAAAGTTATGGAATAACTGATTAAGGACCTGACCTTTTTCTTGACCATCAACGTTCGACTAAAGCTCTTCAAATCTAGAATTTCATTTCGTCTTCTGAGCTTTCCCAAAACGACATGAGAAGGTAGATAAACAGGATAGCTGAGTTCATCGCTACAAATATGTTCAGATGGTATCCATTCTTCTTGAATCTCTCCAACTCTGAATACAAATGACACGTGCAAAGCGCACGATACCCTTTTCGGTTATCTTCATAAGCTTACCCTTTAATAGCGATCACAAAAAATAGGATTAGTAGAACAACATTGTCAATGAGAGAAATTTCTCTTCGAGCCATAAGTTTTATTCTTCAGAATTTAAATCTAGGGTTTTCTCAACTTATAATTATTAGAATATAATCCAAATTCAAACATAAGGTGCAAGTTAAAAAAACTTTGAATTGGTTATATTGTCGCAAGTCAATGAACTTGTATGAAGTGATGATTGAATCACAGGGTCACAATTCACAACTTTGTCATTCAATAATTTGCAACCCAACTCTTCACTATCTTGAAAAGTACCGTCTCCGACTCCACCTCTTCAAAATTACCAGACTCCCCAACTACACTCTTCAAAATTACCAACTCCCCGACTCCGACTCCATCAACCCTTTGTTTCACATGGTGATTCATCTGCACAGTTATGTTGTGTAAATGGCAGCTGAAATAAGTTAAATAGATGGGGAGTAGGATTGCTTCTTGAGACATCATTTTAAATTTACTGCTACATAATTGTTGCTGATGTCTGTATTGTTGAAGATATTATTGCTACAGATTTTTGTGTCTTATTGAGCTTTCTCCCTATAGAAAATTTGAAACCATTTCTGAAATTAGTGCTGGATATTTGATTTAGATTATTTTAATGATATTAATTGATGTTTGAACGTGTCAAAACTTTTTAGTAACATGCCTATCATATTTTTTGTGTGGGTTGAAGATAAGCCTTTTACTTATTGTTATGATGTCATGAGCTGTTGCGGTTGAGTGTTTGTTGTTAACTTTCTGCGGATGTGCCATGTTATCTTGTTCAAAATATCTTTCTATAAGTTACATAGTGCTGGATAGTGAGATTGGGTTATAAGGAAAAGGTTTGAGACCTTTCCGTCAACTTGTATGATAATCTCTTTCCAGATAAGGTTTAGTAGATCTTAGATTGACTGACTATTTAGTATATGTGCTAATAATTAGTGCATGTTCCCTCCCTAGGTTTAAGTTTATGTTGAGAATTGCAGTCCTGTGCCGGTGACTTTAAGACCTTTATGTGTTTTCTAAGTCAGGTTGTTATTCTATTGTGTGGTCATGGCGCCATTTTCATTTCTTAAGGATTGATTATTTTCCTGTTTGCATGCGCGTGTTTGGCTTATACTTTTTTCGCCAGTGTGTGAGGATGCTTCAGTTTTGTTATTTTAAGAATGATTTTTGAATATTCATTGAGTAGTATTTACTTTTGCATCGTTCAGTATCACTTAGTTGTTCCACATTGTTTTCTTGTTTGTAGTTTTTGAAAAATGTGAAAGTTTCTAAAGGGATTTATAGGTCATGATTTCCGTTGATTAGAGTATTGAATGTGTTCTAGTTTGTTGCTACTAGTGCTAAGTTTTGCGTTGTTAATTTTATTTCATGGTAAAGGTTGGCGTATATTTTGAGGCTATCCCTGGGAATAATTGGTCGAGTTTTGAATTATGGTTCGAATTTTTGAGTAGCTCTTATTTAATGAGACCAGCGCTGTTTGGATGTTAAAGGTTGTTGTGTTTTTCTATGGTCTGGAATTGTCCAGTCAGCTTTTTCTGTAGTATGTTCTCCCTGAATAGTTGTTCGTTTATTTTAATCATAATGGGCGAGATGTCCAAATTTAGTGTTTGTATTGTAACATATGAGGTTCTTATAGAAGAACCACAGACACCTTGTGCTTCAAATCCAGATCCCTCAGTCACTCAACGCACTTTTCAACCAAAATACCACGACCATATCTGCCCTACACAACTTCCCCAGATTAAAAAAACAACATTTTTCCCCAAGTTGCTACAATTCTCCTTTCACATCTTCTTTATTTTTTTATTCTTTTAAATTAAAAACCTATACAAGTACTCATTTTACTTTTCTCCGCTAAATCCTTCAGAACTATACACCCATAAAAACTTGTTACACCAACTCCATAATCACTCAATTGCAATTTTTCCCGCCATCTCGAACAATAACCTGTAACTATACATGTAGATTACCATCCATCAACTTTTTTCACCCATCATAAAGGACTCTTACATAGGCCAAACGCTAATTCCGCTGGTGCCAATACCTATCACAGAAGCCGGAAGTTTCCCATTTCCCCACCGCTACCAACTACTCATTAAGTCCTGCAGTGGCACGAAGCATAGATTAATAGAGAATAGCTTCACATTCTCTCGCTCCACCCAGTCTCGAACCGGGGCCCTCTCGCTTGCCAAGCTCTACCCTCTGATACTATAGTATATGATATAATATATATATAATATATATATATATAATAATATATATCAAATATAGAATAGTCAAAATATATATATATATAATATAACTTATATATAATATAATTATATATATATATATATAGTAAATAACAAAATGTTAAAATATCTTTTTTTTTTTTACAAGTAGTTTTGTTCATTTTGTTGGGGTGGGTTCGCACCCCACACTGACAGAAGGAAAAAAACCATACAGCATGTTGATAGGAGTTATAGCCATATACATGCACATTTCAAATTAATTCGAATTTTTTTTTCTTACAAGTGGTTTTTTTTAGAGCTCAACTCAATGTCAATGGGCGTAACAGGGAGAGCTGATAATAATTTCATGAAACTTTGGGAGAATAGATACACAGATGCGCCAATAGAATGAATTCAATATCATACTAATCATAAATTCGAGATGCGGTAAAGTCTCAAAAAATCTGTGAAAAATCGCCTGAACAATTTGAAATTTTTCAAAAATGTTAAAAAATTCCCAAAATTCAAAAAATTGACGTGAACCAGATTATAACAACTTTTTTCACTTTATACTCAATCATACATGGCGGCACCAATTTTCTCCTCTAGACATAGTTACCGCGATAGTGTTTTTTTTTTGTCTAACAAAAATACTTAGATATTATGTTAACGGCACTATATAATATAATATATATATAATATAATAAATATAGAATATAATAGTATATATATATATATATATAATATATATAAATATATAAATTATATATATATATTACCGTAAATATATAGTAATAATATAATAATATATATATAAAATAATATTATATATATTAATAATATATATATATATAATATATATGATAATATATATATATAGTATAAATATATATATCATACTATAATGCCTAATCTGCTTGAACTCCTACCCTGAGATGCCGTATCCAACTTCTAGACCATGCCAAATATACAAATAAATTGTGTTATTGATTAAATATCTTGAAAATAATATATATATACCGTAAAGAGGGCAGTACTTGACTGTTTGACTTAAGGCTTCAAATCGTGTTAAATAATTATAAATAAATCACATAACATATTTTAAGTTAAAGTGTATACTTCTACTAACCAAAAATTTGCAAGTTCCATAGTGCGTTTGCTGTTTACTAAAATAGGGTGTCAAAAGTCCACACCCCCCCTTGGTGACTTGACTTGGGGTCCAAAAAAAAAAAAAAAAACCAGAATAAAAAAAAATTTATATATTATATAAATTTAATAATAATGACGTGTGAATATATAGAAAGCCATTTTTGCTGGTCCAAATCACCCCAACCCAAAAAATAAAGAAAAAAAATAAAACAAAAATAAATAAAAAAAATCAAAACAAAACATAATTAAACAATTACATTATTAATAATAATAATGTAGTGGTGAATATATTTGAAGCCATTTTTTGCTTTTTAAAGCCATTTTTTTGCTGGTCAAAGTCACCCCAGCGACCAAATAAGGAAAAATAAAAATAAATAAAAAATAAAAAACAAAACATAATTAAAAGCAATACATATATTTATTTGCAGAGCCACCTCGTGACCCACAAAGTCCTTCCCATTCAAAATCACCCCAGTGACTTTGACCTAGCATAACTTCTTTTTTTTTTTATTCTACTAATCTAGTACTATATTATTGTACCTAAGGCCTTTCTACACAGGTTATGTTTTTTTATATTCACCATGTTGTACAAAAGGGTGAAAAATGAATTTTTTACATACACAAACAATAGAAATTTTTTTGACTATACATATTTCATTAATCAGATTATTATATTCTCCTAGTACAATCTATGAATGTCAAAATCTATGGAAGCATTTCCATTGTCTCTAATAATTTTGATTATGGCTCAATTATAGAATAAGGGCTCGAACAGATGTCAAATCACCCCTCTAGTATATATATATATAATATATATATATAATATATATATATATATATACCGATAATAATAGATAATATATATAAAAATATATATATATATAATAATATATATATCATATATACCGTGACGATGCGGTCAACTATGGTCACTTTTACGTTTTTTAGTACTATAATTAGACTGCAAAAAAATATTTGCATAGGCCAATTATCCCATTCAACTTAATCATCTCTTGTTTCATTTCAATGTCAAAAAAATATAAGATCGCTCACCCTATCTCAAAGTATTTAACAAAATACGATCAAATGTTGCATGGTCAAATGGTCACCGGGACAAAACAGCACTCTATTCAAATTTTTCACTTATCCTTACTGATTCACTTATTCTTTACTTACTCTCTTCCTCCTTCCTCCTTCTTGCTCTTTTTTCCTCCTCCTCCTCCTTCCTGTCTTGCACTCTGTGCTTTTCTCTTTCCACTGACCCCATCAAGGCCTCAAACTCATTGGTTCGCAAAACCTCAAAATCCGAATCATTCCTACATATATAAACACACATCAATGACCAATATGCATCGAGCCAGAATTCTATCGATGTTCCTGCACGACGTTCACATGCTAATCAATCATTCTCAACGTCACTAACCCCGATCTCCCACTCACCAAATTCATACCTTCTAAGTCCTTTTAACCTGGTTTGGGCTCAAACCCCGT
>JABUQX010011226.1:60000-64666 GCA_015478945.1 Trachelipus rathkii | reverse complement strand
ACATTAAAATTATTAAAGACTGCTAAAGATGCTAGCAGTAAAATAGGTCAAATGTTTCTGGAGTCTAAAGGTAGCTACACTTTGCAAGATTTACTGTTGTTTCATGCATCGCTGCATAAGCATCATTTTTAATAAACGCATTCTCTTAGAGAACCCATTCGTAGTTTAGCTCTTAAAAAGAAAATACGTATTTATTTAAAGTGAAATAATCTTCAATCTTATAAAAACATAGTTGGAAATATTCACGGAGGTCGGTATGAGTCTTTAACATAATATATTGCTCAGTGTAGAGTTAAAATTGTTAACCTGTTCTTTAATTTATGACTCATTAAATGTGAATGACTTGAACTTGCACCGTATTCTTGTATTATAATCCGACTTAATCTTAAGTTGCTCTTAGAGAATTTTCAATCATTAACAGTCTGGAATATTCTTCTAGAGGAGCAACGATAGAAACTAAAAATCTTGGAGACGAGAAACGGGTTAACAAATTGTCGTTTCAAGCCTTGAGAAACTACAATTTTCTCAAGCAGCTTTTCCCAAAAATGAAATATTAATATTTGTGCAAACATTTAACTGCCTTAGTCTCCAGAAAAATGAAAACCTCTAAACAACTAAACTCACGTTACATAGAACGACAAATATTTTTTATTCTTGTTATAATGAGAAAGCAACCTAATATATGTTGCATTGAGTTAAATATTCGTAACTCAAACTGAAAATTTCATAATATCGGCAAATGAATCTTCAAATTACGTAATATAATTTACCATTTATATTAACGCATATCTCATTTATTTAAATGGGCTCCTTCTACAATCAATGCTACACATTCTCATTGTTTCTCCGCCCCAAAACTTAACCGCTATGCTCAAACTTATATTACTCTACAGAAACAGTCTGAAACATACTTCCTTTATCTATATTTCCACCTATCTTTGACTTGCAAACTTTCAAACGCCGCGTATAGGAGCATATCGGCCTTTGAACTGAACAAGCTTGGTAATTTCCCCTAACTATGCTGGAATTTGCTAGGCCTTTGGTCTTTGCCCGCCTGAGTAGACATATATATATATATATATATATATATATATATATATATTAATATAAAATATATATATATATATATAATATGATATATATATATATATATATAATACTATTATATATAATATATATATATATATAATATATATATAAATATATATATATATATATATATGTAGATATATTATAATATATATATATATATATATATATATTATATATATAATATAATATATAATATAATATATATATATATATATATATATATATTATATATAATATAATATTAATTATATATAATATAATATATATATATATTATATATATATATATATATATATATATATATATATATATATATATATATATTATAAAGTGTATAGTATATTGCAAAATAAAATTCCTAAAATAGAAAGCCTCATGGCTATATAAATTAGAAAGATAATATCAGTCGGAACATAAATTTGAAAGAAGAGTTTATGAAACTTTAATATCGAAAATTAATGATATGATAAAAGCAAGATAGTTATTTTTATTATTATTATTATTATTATTATTATTATTATTATTATTATTATTATTATTATTATTATTATTATTATTATTATTATTATTATTATTATTATTATTATTATTATTATTATTATTATTATTATTATTATTATTATTATTATTATTATTATTATTATTATTATTCATTATTATTATTATTATTATTATTATTGCTACTAAATATGCTAAAAGAATATACGATAAACAAAACGAAGTAATAATAATAATAATAATAATAATAATAATAATAAATAAAAATAATAATAATAATAATAATAATAATAATAATAATAATAATAATAATAATAATAATAATAATAATAATAATAATAAATAATAATATAATAATAATAATAATAATAATAATAATAATAATAATAATAATAATAATAATAATAATAATAATAATAATAATAATAATAATAATAATAATAATAATAATAATTAATAATAATAATAATAATAATAATAATAATAATAATAATAATAATAATAATAAAGTACTATAAAAATTGGCATATTTCGCGGAAACAAATTATTAAAATGTGTTGCATTTTAATATATATATATATATATATATTATATATATATATATATATATAATATATATATATATATTATATATATATATATACTATATGAAATATAATATTAATATATATATTATATATATGTTTTTTAATATTTATATATATATATATATATATATATATATATATATATATATATATATATATATATATATATATATATATATATATATATATATATATATATATATATATAATAATAATAATTATACTCTATTTATTTATATATATATATATATATAGATATATATAATATATAAATAATTATAATACTATATATATTATTTATAATATATTAATTTATTATATTATATATATATAATATATATGTATATATATAGATGGCAGGTTTGTATGGGCGCAGGCTTTCTATTGACTTCACCAACATCCGTGGCTTAAAGTCTAACTTTGCCTCTGTGGAATATCACCTCTCTAACTCTAGCCCTAACCTTTTGCTCTTGTCTGAGACTCAGATGGCTAAGAATTCATCCTCTAACTCTTTTAATGTATCCAACTATAACTTATTTCATAATTTCCTCTGAAGGGTGGAGTATGTGCCTATGTAAACATTAATACTCCTGTAACACGTCTCGTGAATCTCGAATCTCCTAACTTCGATGTTCTGTGGCTCAAAATCTTTCTTCCTTCTACTACAATAATCTTGTGCTTCTGCTACTGTTCTCCTAACAGAACAGATTTTCACTCCTTCTTTGAATATCTTACTACTTCTCACGAGACTGTTATATCTTCTCATCCAAATACTGAGGTCCTCTATTTAGGGATTTCAATGTACACAACACTGAATGGTTGGGGTCCTCTCATACCGATTTAGGTGGGGAGGAGGCCGAATCATTCAGCATTCTCAACGATCTGGATCAACTAATTAAAGAACCCACACACATTCCGGATCGTCCTAACCAATTCTTGAACACACTTGACCTATGTTTCACCACTAGTCCTTCTCTCTTAAAATACACCACCTTCGCTCCTATTGGTAAATCTGACCACAACTTATATCTCTTAATTTTAATACTTTCTCTCCAACAGCTCCATCCTGCCCTACTCGCTTTTTCTGGCACTTTGATCGGGCCGATTGGGGGGCCTTGCGTTGCTTCTACGCTAACTATAATTGGAATGACTGCTTTGTCTCTGGTGACGCTTCGACTTCTGCCGATAAGGTGGGAGCTGTAATCGTTGATGGGATGAGCAGGTTCATTCCTTCTTCGACTAAATCTTTCTCTCCTCATAATCCATGGTTCGATCGTGCTTGTTCTCTGGCCATTCAGGCTAGAGACAGAGCGTATCGGGAATGGAAAAATTTCTCGTTCTTCTATCCCTCCCGCTATTTTTTCATTCACCTAAAAATCGTTGCAGGGATACTCTTGGACGAGCAAAGGCTTTCATCAAACGAAAGTGCGCTAACCTCCTTGGTTCTCCTACTGATAAATCTTTCTGGCCTCTTGCCAAAAACATCTCTAATAACTTCTGTAAATCTGCCTTTCCTCCTCTTATTCGATCTGATGGCTCCGTCGCTAACTCTCCAACTGAAAAAGGCCAATCTTCTTTTGGCCTCCTATTTTCCCCTAACTCAACCCTGGACGATTCTGGCATTCCTCCTCCCCTTCTTCTCCTCTCAGGTGTCTATGTCTTTGCCTTTGATTACATTTGTTCGGTACGAATGCGCTTCTGAGATTTAGGAACGTAGAAGGCGTGGCCCGATGCATTTCCTCCCCGAGTTTTGGAGGGAGTGTTGCTTACGTGCTGGACCCCGCCCCTCGTTCAACATATTCTCTATGTCTCAATACTAGTACTTTCCCTCCCTTCAGTGTTGGAAGCACGCACATGTTCAACCTATTCCGAAAAAGGTAGCCGCTCTTGATCCTTTTAACTATCGCCCTATAGCTCTCACATGTATTCTATCTAAGATCTTTGAAACCCTCTCAACTCTCACTTCTTAGACCATCTGGAATCTATTCTCTTCGTTCCGACGCCAGTACGGCTTTCGGCGTTCGAGGTCTGCTGGCGATATACTTTCCACTTAACCGATTAATGGTTTTCCGCTCATAGGACCTACGGGGAGGCTTGCGTGGTGTTGCTTGACATATCAAAGCATTTGGACGGGTTTGGCACGCTCACTTGCTCTCCAAGCTCCCTCCTTTGGGTTCCTCGCTTCTCTTGCTTACTTATGTCTAGCTTTCTTTCAAGTCGCTCAATATCGGGTTGATAGAGCGACTTCTTCTTCTTTTTCTGTCAATATTTGTGTTCCTCAGGGTTCTGTCTTACTCCTACTTTATTCCTACTTTCATTAATGATTCTTCTCACCTGCACATCTAAACTCTATCCAGTTATATGCCAGATGACTAGACCCTTTCATTCTTCAACTCTTTTCAATTCTGCTCCCTCTTTACTTCTAGAATTGCCTCTCGTCTCAATCTTTCCGATTCTATTCTCGCTGATCTGGATAGAATTTCCGATTG
>JABUQX010011226.1:37500-40000 GCA_015478945.1 Trachelipus rathkii | reverse complement strand
TGCAGTGACCTTAAAGTCTCTACAGATTTGAAACTGATGGTCGGTGTACTTAATTGCTTTCTGAAGTGATTTCGTATTTCATATGTTTCTTTCATGTGAACAGCATGGCTCATAGTAATACAGCTTTTAAACTTAGCTTCGACGAGTTTATGAATAGTTTCCAGTCATGTGGGCTGTACTCCAAATGTAATAATGCTGTCATCAAATCACTCACACTACAGCAGGCAACAACAGTATTTTCGTATCTAAACTACCGACTCAAATCTTTATGTCGAGTCCTGTTCAAAGACACATTAACATAGGTAGTAGAAGATTCCTTTCCTGAAGCTTTGATTCCAGAGGCTCTGCTTTGTCTTTAGATAGGTTCAAGTCTCGAATTAAATCATTTAGTCCAGCTTGACTAAACCTTTCTAGTTCACTCGTCAGTTCAGTTTCTGGGATAAAATCAGAATCCTTTGATGATGAAGGACATGATAATTTCCTTCCACAGTCCTCGTCTACATCTGACTGCTGACTGTACTCTTCTGAAGGTAGTGACATGTTGTACTAGTCGAATAGCTGACGGGATGTTGGGGTATTCTACAGTCCGCTTCTTTTTTTTTTGTCATGCCATGCTGGAGGGGTCATTATGCATAAATTGCAATCGTTTACGTAATTTGAAAGCTCTCTCCAATCATTGGGACGGGAAATGGCATAGAATTTATTTGTTTTCTCAACCATCCACATTAATCCACACTAATCATGGAATGTAAAGTTTTCTCTTGCTTTCCGGTTTTTACTTACTGACCTATGTGGATGGCGATTTCCGATGGGTTCTCTTCTATCTTTCGAAACATGATTGAACATAATTCCCAAATCATCTCTACCCATTTCTATCTCTTTAAGCTAGTCTCAAATCTATCCTTTGGACATCTTTGTTCTGAATATTGAACAATAATTATTTTGCAGATTAGGTGCCATAGTGTGTGTTAGGATGACTTTATGAAAGCTAAAAATACTTTAAATTAGCCATCCGTATTATTAAGATAGGATCAAATCCAATGCTAATAGGATTACAAATTGCTCATCATCTCCCAACTCTCTACAATTTGTTGTTACAAAAACGACATTGCTGCTTTACTTATTTTCTATCTAGAGGAATTTCAGTCCTGTCCAGCATTTTGGATAAGATCGAACCCAAGTTTAAAAGACTTATATATCGCTCTTTACTCTCTAACTAGTTCGATTGATTCTCTTTGCCACTCAAATTATGATGTTCTATCTTTTCGTTAATCTCGAGAAAAGTGCTCGAGAAAGATGACAATTTTCATTTCTTTCATTTATTTTTATTGCATCTCTGAAGCACAAAAGGTGAAACGTTTTTACATATCCATTGTGCGAAGACCGACCACAAGGGTTAATTACAACGATTCCTCTCTTCCTACCACGAGAGAGAGAGAGAGAGAGAGAGAGAGAGAGAGAGAGAGAGAGAGAGAGAGAGAGAGAGAGAGAGAGAGAGAGAGAGAGAGAAGAGAGAGAGAGAGAGTATGGAGAGAGAAATAAACATAAACAGAAGGATCAAAGCACACAAACAGATGAAACTTTAAAAAGTAATAAAAAGGATAATATTCTGCACGCACAACACTTAAAACTTCTCACCCACATACTAAATACATCATTAATAAAATCGTAAAACAAAAATTCTGTTTTAACTTTTCTTTTCGATCTTTTTTCTTCAAATGTAAGAACGTTTCTATAATTTAAATCATAAATCAAGTTAATGAAATTATTTTTCCAAAAGTTATTAATTACTTTATTAAAAAATAACTTAATAGAGGTATATTATTATTATTATTATTATTATTATTATTATTATTAGATTATTATTATTATTATTATTATTACTCCAAACATACTACTATTCACACATTTCCCATTACTCATTACTACTAACATTTCCTCCCTCTTCTCCTCCCCTTCCTCCTCCTCCCCTCTCCTCCTGCTTTGATCCTCCCTCTTCCATCTCCTCCTTTTGCTCCTGGCTCTTATTGCTCTTCCCTCCTCCTCCTCCTCCTCCCTCCTCCTCCTCCTCCTCCTCCTCCTCCTCCTCCTCCTCCTCTTCCTCCCTCCTTCCTCCTCCCTCCTCCCTTACTCCTACAATAATTACTATTACTATTATTATTATTACTATTATTATTATTACTATTATTATTATTACTATTATTATTACAATTATTATTATTACTATTATTATTATTACTATTATTATTATTATTACTATCAGTATTATTACTATTATTATTATTACTATTATTATTATTACTATTATTATTATTGCTAATATTATTATTATTATTACTATTATTATTATTATTATTATTATTATTATTATTATCATTATTATTATTATTATTATTATTATTATTATTATTATTATTATTATTATTATTATTATTATTATTATTATTATTATTATTATTATTATTATTATTATTATTATTATTATTATTATTATTATTAT
>JABUQX010011226.1:17500-22500 GCA_015478945.1 Trachelipus rathkii | reverse complement strand
TTCAAAGGATAGAAAATGGAATGAATGCCTCCATATATATATATATATATATATATATATATATAATAAAAATAAAAATAAATTTATATATATATATATATATATATATATATATATATATATATATATATATATATATATATATATATATATATATATATATATATATATATATAATTTAAAATAATCCTAAATATGTTTTTAAGAAGAGGGAAAAAATTTCAGTTTAAAATTAATTTTTTTATAATTTTTTTTGAGTGCATAACATAAATATTGTGGCTAAAAAACATAAAAACATTAATATAAATGATATAAATACTATATAACAAAATAAAATTTAAAATGTTGATCTTTAAGGTCATTAAATTTGAATTTTAGTTTTTGATAGTTTTGGTTCCAAATCTAGCAAATTTTTAAAAAAAACATGGTTTTTTTTTCTATCCTGTACATATATAATTTATATGAGAGAGAGAGAGAGAGAGAGAGAGAGAGAGAGAGAGAGAGAGAGAGAGAGAGAGAGAGAGAGAGAGAGAGAGAGAGAGAGAGAGAGAGAGAGAAGGTTTTTCACTTTCCTTTAACATGTTTTCAGAACTTTTACTACTTTGTTCTTGAAACATGAAAAAAAGACACCATTATTTTAATATAAAACACAAAATTCACAACTATTAAATGAACAAAAAAGATAAGAAAAAGTATTTATTGAATTGGAAGGTATAAAACGATATTTCCTTTATTGTTTTACAGCGCCGCGCGCACACACACACACACACCTACACACACACACACACACACACATACACACACACACACACACACACACACACACACACCTACACACACACACAAACACACACACACTTACACTTATACACAAATAGGCAGTAGCAGTTATATATATATGTAAATAAGTATCTATATTTATATATATATATATATAATATATATATATATATATATATATATATATATATATATTGCTGACTGTCGTTGAGTTGGACGTATTAAAAACAGCAGAGAAATGGAAAAGAAGAAAAGAAAAAGAAGATCTAGGATAGAGAATAAGAAGACGGATGAAAACTTCAACAATTAAAAAGAATTTCTAAAAAAAATTGTTTTGTCTGAGTATATGCACTACATTTGTTAAGACCAGATTATTGTTTAGAAGCAAATAGCAAAATCTATCCAAATCTACTTAAAACATCTTAAGAGTTTTATTGAATCAAAATTTTTAATTAAAATCAGACTATAAAACAAAAGAATATATATATATATATATATATATATATATACGAATTAAAAAGAGAGAAAAATACATATTATTATATATATATGTTATATATATACATAGTTATATATATATATGTTGTTATATATATATTATATTATGCAGTATATATATATATGTTGTTATTATTTATATATATATATATATATTATATATGTTATATATATTATATATATATATATATATATATATATATATATATATATATATATATATATATATATATATATATATATATATATTAACGAATTCAAGAGAAGGAACACAAAAATTTATGAGTTTTTTTTCGAAATTTTGATAAAAAACACAAATAAAAGCGGTATCCAAACCTAATTTAGGTGCGATAAAATTATCGCATCAGTCCTTTTGACATAAATTAACAAAACACACCTGATTTGTTCGTGGTGTTGCTATAAATGATTTGGTCAAGTTTGTAGAATTTCAAACCGGTTATCAATGATGAAGATTATTTTATCTTCTTTATGGCTCCGAGGTTGGGAACCTTTCTTTTGCTATTTTTACTCTTCCGCCGAACGATCGGAGCTGGCGCTTAAAACAGTATCACCTGCGATCATCACCACCCCTGATTCATGCGGGCACCGGTGCTTTTAGGAATAATATATATAGCAGCATAGATAGATATATATATATATATATATATATATATATATATATATATATATATAGTATATATATATATATATATATATATATATATATATATATATGAACAGGTGTCCTATAATGCGCACCATACAGGTTTTCGAAAAAATATATTGACGCAATTTATTTTCTGCTTTCAGATTGCATTATGGCTGAGAAACTAAGCTTAGAAGAAAGAGTTCAACTTGTTTTCATGTTTAGTGACAAGGGGCTACACAATTAGTAGCCAATGAATTCAACCATGGGCGTAAAGTGATTTCACTAGGGAAGCAGAGGTTGAGTGATATATATTTATATATGTATATATATATATATATATATATATATATAAGTATTTATATATATATATATATATATATATATGTTATATATATATATATATGAGCATATATATATAAAGTGTATATATATATATATATTGCTATATATATGCTGGTCTTCAAAATTGCCAAAATACTTTTGCCTTTCTGCAATCGTTTTTACCATGTTGCCCGGCAGCGAATATCGAACCCAGTACACCTTCCGTGGTTGATTAACAGCTTTTGCAGCCGCCAAATGCTATCGACATACTGAAAGTTCTAGCAGAGAACAATGTCAGAAGAACTAGCTGTATAAAAAGCATCGTTGGCGACCTTAAGCTAATATGAAAAACGAAAACACATTAAAACTTTATAAAAAATAATATAATACGTTAGTAATTAGTAAATACTACTTCATTATCTATCGAGTGATACTGGTTCGGGGTTTTTACTTCACTAAACCCTTGAAACACGCCTGGCATAATTTTTATTTCGCTAAGATTTAGGCAAGTGCCCCCTGCACCCCCTGCCTATGCCCACGAATTCAACCGCACCCACACTGAGAGACAACCATTGAGCCATTGAGTCTGCCGTTTAATCAAACTTTCAAGAAACTGGCTCAGTTAAGTGCACTGTCCGAGAGATGTGGGCTAATCAAAAGTGCAACTGAGATGAAGAAATGGTCCACTATGGTTTTAAGCAATGTTAGAAAAGTCCAAAATCAGTCAGAAGAGCAAACCAAGAGGTAAACATGCAAATCATCAGTGTATATTATTCTCAGGACGTACAAAATTCATTCGTACAAAGTATAACTTGTACAAGTTCTACATGGTGATGACACAGAAAAGCGGATGGAATTTTGTGATTAGATGCGCTCACATATGGATTCGTCAATATTTTTAAGCGATAAAGCCATTTTTTATTTGAATGGCCAGGCGAATCAAATATGTTATTGGTCAGATAACAATCCATGTATGTATGTGAGGCAGCCGCACCACAGTCCCAGGGACCCGAGGATCACGACGTAAAAAAAAATTAAGCATCGATAAATTAGAAAATTGGTGAAAAGAAAAAACCAAGGATTTAACAAATGACAAAATTGTTCACATTTATTTTAAAATCTACACCATGTTTAAATGTCTATGCAACAGAAGGTGCACGTGATGATGATGTCATAGAAATTGCTTTCTTTCTATTTTTTACATGAATGAAATCATCTATAATTTTGTCAAAATTTAAGTTATTCAAAACTTCATCCTCAATCGAAAGTAATGCGTATGCATTCAGCTTTTTTTTCGCCCATCGAACTTCTTAAATAATTTTTTATGAGCATTCGGTAGGATCTTTCTCCTGTAAATTGTTTGTGGGAAAAAAGAAAAAGTTTGGTTATTTTTTTAATTTTTCCTGTGTACATTATCGGACAAAATCTACAAACGCTCATGGTGCCAGATGATTGTTTTTCTTTTTTTTAAAACAATGCAAAGTGAAATAAATTATAAATATAAAAATAAATTACATTAAGTGAGGTTTTGATACGTTAAGTAAGATTATGTTGAGTTACGTTAGTTTACATAGATTTAAACTTTAATATTTTTTTAATTAGCTTCTTCGTATTACAACCGTTTGAAGCGACTGGCAACTTTATCTTTATGCTTATTGGTAAAAAAAAATTTATAAATTGGGAAAAATACAAAATTTTAGTAAAAATGCCTTTTCGGTGAAAGGCCTTACTGAATATCCTTTTTTATATATTTTAATTTTGAAAAAGATTTCTCATCCTTAACATTCTTCCAAAACAATGACAAATAAATTCGGAGAAGAATTTCAAGATTTGGCATAATAAAAATTAAGTCATCCTTTATAATTGCTGAGTACATTGAAGAGTAGGAAAACGTTGACTTATCAAAGTTAAAATAATCTTTTCCAGAAATTATATTAAAGTTTTATATAATTTAGCCGCTACAGAAAGGGTCAAGTCTTTGCTTTGCAATTTCCGGTTGACTCTGTTGAATTGACCCAAAATTATCTTCCAAATTTTAAACATCAATATATTTTTGAATTGGCAAAGTTTGTTGATGAGGCCGGTAGCTGTTGCTTTATTATTTTTTTATTGTAATTGCTCTGCATCCATGTATTTAACTTAAGGTGACATTTTTCACAAAAGATGAATCTACTGCTACAACTGCATCATGTTTGGCAGACTATCTTGTGCCGGTGGTTCGTTTGAGAAGGTGCTCGCCTGTATTGGAAAGTGCATCTTTCAATTTATTCCACCGAAATGGTGAATAAACGAAAAAAAACATACAAAGATTCCATGAGATCGAAGAATTCATTCGCTTCATCATCATCTTCAATGACATTTTTGCCAACCAAGTTTAGTGAGTGTGCTGCACATGGAATAAATATTGCTAATTTGTTAATGTCGGTGATTTTTGCCTGCAAACCGCCATAGACACCGGACATGTTTTTTGCATTATCATATGATTGGCCGCGGCAATGCATTATATTATTTATATGTTTTTTTGCCTTATCATTTGATTGGCCGCAGAAATGCATTATATTCAAATCCTTAACATCCAAAAAGTTGACGACAGTATCTTTCAAATGCTTCGATGTGTGCTCTTCGATTGGAAAGAAACTCAAAAATCGTTCAACAGGTTCTTCATTCTTTACGTATCGGACACAAAACACAAGTTGATTCCATGTGACTAACATCTGAAGTTGAATCAACGCTAAGTGAAAATATTTGACCT
>JABUQX010011226.1:5000-7500 GCA_015478945.1 Trachelipus rathkii | reverse complement strand
GAGGGAGATTAAATACGGCAGGAAAAAAAAACAGAAG
Source organism: Trachelipus rathkii (assembly GCA_015478945.1). Lineage (NCBI taxonomy): Eukaryota > Metazoa > Arthropoda > Malacostraca > Isopoda > Trachelipodidae > Trachelipus > Trachelipus rathkii. The sequence goes on along the minus strand of JABUQX010011226.1, from coordinate 7,463 downwards.
GCAGAGAGGTTCCACGAAGAGAGGTGGCCAGAAAGAAGGAGGCACCACAACGGAACAAGGCCTGAATTCCAATATTTCACAAAAATCATCAAAAAGTTGCGGCACCATTTGCTGCAACCGAGGTGACACACTAGTGGCGGAATGCGAGAGGTTAACTCACTCGAGCACTGCCGTTGTAATACCTATAGTAAAGAGATAGAATACCAACGTCACGTCGCAGAGATAGAGGGTCAAGGGAGTTTGAAAGTAGGGGGCAGTTTATTAATCTTATAGCCCTTGCAATTATATATATATATATATATATAATACTATATCTATATATATAATATAAGTATACTATATATATATATATATATATATAATATATATAATATATACTATATAATATATAATATATATAATATTGTTATATATATATTATATATATATATAATATATATAAATCATATATAATATATATATATATATATAATATAATAATATATATATATATTAAAATATATACAATATATAATAATATACAAAATAGAAAAAAAAATTAAAATTAATTTTTTAAACGTACATATATTATAATTATATATTATATCATATATAATATATATATATATATATATAATATATATATATATATATATATATATAATACTATATATTTATAATATATTAAAAATCTGCAATATCGAGAGATTCAAAATAGGACGTAAAAATAACCCAAAAGTAAATATAAAAAATTTCCTAACATTTTCGGAGGATTACCCTCTAGTAGGAGCCACAGAAACCGGGGATAGCCAAATCAGCGATCACTATTTCTATCGACATCAATAAGCCCTGCCCTTTGTTTTGGTGTTGTTTGTTGTTTTTATTTTGTTGTTTGTTACACACACAAACACACAAAAACACACACACACACACCACACCTATATATATACTATATTTATATTAATATAATATAAATACTAATACTCATATAATATTATATATATATATTCTACTAGATATTATGTTATATTATATTATATATATATATTATATATATATATATATATATATATATATACAGTATATATAGAGGTGTGCATCCGTTACTCAAAAAAGAGTTCCGTGATCGCCTTACTCATGTTATACTTCACGGAGAAAGTTGTTCCGTTATCGTTATTCCGTTTCTTTTAAAGGAAAAGTAACGGAGTGCCGTTACTCCGTTATTCCGTTACCTTTAGCTTTTGACTATGACATTAATATACGGTATCTTCGGGTAATATTTGTTTGGTATATTTAATTTTCAGATTATCATTATTATTAAAAAACATACCCTCATGTAAGACTTTAGCGCACTCAAGACTTAGTTCCTTTACATCCACCCACGATTTAATTGCGCCAACCACCTTCCTGCCATTCACACCTTTCCTACTACATTCTGCATCATCCGTTCCATTTTCATCCAACATATATCCTAAATATTTAAACTCAGACACTTGTTCCAGATGCTCATCATCTAACATAACTTCACACCGAGGACTGTCCTCGCTCACAACCATAACCTTACTCTTATGTACGTTTACTTTCAAACCCCTCCTTTTACACACCCTGCAAAATCTCTCTACCAATCATCTCAAACTCTCTCAGATTAGCCACAGAAAACCAAATCATCCGTATATAATAGGTAGGGCACCCTCCACTCTCTTACATTCTCCATCAATCCAACACCATTACCTGCCACCCCCATCTATAATTCTTTCATAACCCCATCCATATACAAATTGAATAACCAAGAAGCCATAGCACATCCCTGCCTCACTACGCTTTTAATATTAAAAAAATCACTTTCAACTACATTTATTCTTACACACGCTCAACCATCGTCATACATACTTTTGATTCATTCAGAAGCTTACCGAAAACACCATATCAATAACACCTACCATAGATCTTCACTATTAATCATATTATACGCCTGTTTGCAAATCCAAAAAAAACTAAATAAAATTTATTCTTCTTCTCCCTCATTTTCTCAATTATTTGTTTCAATGTAAATATTTGAACCACACATCCTCTACCGCTTCTAAACGCACCTTGTTCTTTACAATCAGTCCTTCAGTCACTCGACGCATTCTTTCGACCAAATTCCAGTATATATCTTCCCTACTACACTTAATAAACTAATTCCCCTATAAATCCTACAGTTACCCTTATCTCTTTTACCGTTATATAACAGTACTACTACTGTTCTCCTCCATCCCCTTGGAACTATACCCTCCGTAAACGCTTTGTTACACAATTTCCAAATCCAATCAATCACCATCTCGCCTCCGTTCTTGATCCTTTCACCGGTAATTTCATCTATACCTGCAGATTTACCATTCTTCAACTTTCTCGCTCTACCCATTACCTCCTTCTTACTAATGACATCATCCCCAAAATACCTATTCCTTCTTGCACCACCAAACCCACACACATTCACTATCA
>JABUQX010011225.1:15000-23090 GCA_015478945.1 Trachelipus rathkii | reverse complement strand
GGTAGGAACACAATTTTACCAGAAAACCTTAAACCCATCCCACCCTTGTCACCAAATATTCAACAACCCCATCCGTCACAGATTAAAACTCCCTCCCTCCTCACCCTCCAAACTCTATAATGACATATATAACATCATTCCCCCCCCTCCCCCAACAAAACTTGGCTCTCTCATATACATACCCATCTCACTAGCATTCAGCTACAAAATCGCCCTAACAACAAAATTTTAAAATCCCAACCACCAAAAATTTCTCCTGCTGAAAACTCACTATCCAGAAGAGACCAAGTTAATCTCGCTAGGTGCAGATCAGGACACCACCCAAAACTATTACATTATAAATTTAAATTTAAACTAGATAACGTCACTTCCCCCACATGTACTAGATGCCATAACCACCCAGATACAGTAAAGAACCTCCTTCTAAATTGCCCAGCTCTCGACGCCCCCGAACTGGCTTTCTAATCACCATCTGTTATCGAAGACCTCGTGGAAACGCCCAAAGGACTGCGGCGCGCTTCTGGAAGGCAGTGTGGCCCTCCAATGAGGGGGTCAGGGGTAAGGAAAGTTAAGTATATATATACTATATAATATATTATAATATAGCTTTATGTGCAATATCTACAATATATATATATATATATATATTATATTATTATATATATATATATATATATATATATATATATATATATAATATATATATATATATAGTATATATATAATATATTAATATATAATTATATATAGTATATATATATAGACATAGTATTTTGTGTTGGTGAAGAAGGATGTTGAAGTATGTGTTGGAGTTAAATCAGTTAGCGGGGACTTAGGAACTGGGCATTATCGATCATTATATTCTAGGTAACATTAAATTTATGGGGCTTGGATGGGAGAGGAGGTGATAGCGGATAGGAGATCGGGTACAGAATTAAGAGTGAGAAAGTTAAGTTGCACAAGGTAATAAGGATAAGTATCTAAGAACACTCGCAAGTAAATCAGTCGAATGTGAACAAGTTGAAACTGAACAAATATGGGAGCAAATGAAGGAAGCAGTTGTTAGCAGTGCAAAGGAAGTATGTGGATGTGCTAAAGTAGGAGGTAAGAATGTTAACAGTGAGTGGTGGAAAGTAAAAAAGAAGCGTGGTTGAATGTATTAAAAGCCAATGATGTTTCATAAGAAAGATGTTTGGAAGTATATAAGGAGGAAAAAAGGAATGCTAAAAGGTGCATACGTAGGAGGAAAGAAGAGTTAAATGAACAGTTTGGAAGGAGGATGAATGAGGACTTACAAGGTAATAGGAAGCTTTTCTGGAAGGAAGCGGGGAAGGTTAAGAATGAGAATAAGGGGAACCTGGGTAGAATAAAGAATAGGGATGGTGCTTTTGTGACTGATGAAAGGGATGTGAGGAGAGTGTGGATAGAACACTTTGAGAATCTGTATAATATTAATAGTAATGAAGAGGTGATAGTGAATGTATGTGGGTTTGATGGGGCAAGAAGGAATAGGTATTTTGGGGATGAGGTTATTAGCAAGGAGGAAGTAATGGGTAGAGTGAGAAAGTTGAAGAATGGTAAATCTGCAGGTATAGATGAAATTACTGGTGAAATGATCAGAACGGAGGCGAGATGGTTTGACTGGATTTGAAGTTTGTGTAATAAGCGTTTATGGAGGGTGTAGTTCCGAAGATTGGGAGAGCAGTAATAGTACCCCTATATAAGGGTAAGGGAAATAAAGGGAACTGTAGGAATTAGAGGGGGAATTAGTTTATTTGAGTGATTGTAGGGAAGATATATGCTGGATATTTAGTCGAAAGAGTGACGTCGGTGGACTGGATGGACGATGGTGAAGAACAGTGTCATTTAGGAGTTGGATAGAGGAGGTAGTGGAATCAAATTGTACACTGAAACAATGACTGAGGAAAATGAGGAGAAGAAAATAAATTGTATTTAGGTTTTTATGGATTTGCAACAGGCGTATGATAGGCTTAATAGGGAAGCTCTATATGGAGGTGTTAGTGAAATATATGGTGTTGGTGGGTAGGCTTCTAAATAGAATTAAAAGTATGTATGAAGATAGTGAGGCGTGTGTAATAAATGTGTCAAAAGTGATTGGTTAATATTAATAGTTGGGCTGAGGCAGGATGTTTATGTCTCCTAATGGTTATTTAATTTGTATATAGGATGGGTTATGAAAGATGAGAGATGGGGTGCAGGAAATGGTGTCCAGAATGATAGGAGATATGGAGTGAGTGGAAGGGTTGCCCATACCTATTGATATGCGATGATTCGGTTTTTTGTGCGTGAATCTGAAGAGGAGGTTAAGAGTATAGTAGAGAGATTTGGTATAGGGTGTGTAAAAGGAGTGGTTTGAAAGTTAACATAGATAAGGTAAGGTTATGTTGTGAGTGAGGATAGTCCTAAACGGTGTGAAGTTATGTTAGAGGTGAGCAGCTGGCAACAAGTGTCTGAGTTTTAAATATTTAGGATACATATGTTGGATGAAAAAAAGGAACGGATTTGATGCAGCGAGGGTAGTAGGCGAAGAGTCTTGTGATGTGGTAGGAAGAGTGGCTGGTGCAACTAAAATCGTTTGGGGGAGTGAAGACTAAGTCGAGAGTGAGCGCTAGGGTCTTACCCTCTCCTCCCGTAGTGATGCACATGGTCTGACGAGAATGAGGGTATTAATATCTAAAGTTCAACGTGTTCAGATGGACAACCTTAGGGTTTTTAGAGCGTGTGAAAAAAGAATTTGACTAAAGACGAGGAATGAAAACGTATTAGAGAGAGATGTGGTGTGAAGAATGTGGTGTGAAGAAAAGAGTAAATGAAAGTATTGAGTTGAGATGTTTGGTCATGTGGAAGATGATGATAGGTCGGTTGGGTTAAGCCGGCCAGTATAGTGGCGGATGTGTTGGGAATCGACCGCTGAGACGAAGAAAAAGGATGACGGTTGCATGAAGGGAGATGCCTGGGAGGAAAGAAAATGTGAGTTTGGTAGAGGCGAGAAGATAGGGGTGGTTGATAGGAATGAATGGGGGTGTGAAGGGGGCGTGTTGTGGCCCACCTGGAGTCAAAGGATTCTTACTTCCACCTTCTTATTTTTTCATCTCGTACGTGACCGCTATTCTTGAACCCTGCACCTGCACGATTTACATAGTATAGTGAGGATTCCGTCGCGGTCCCATGAAGCTCAAGGGTGGATTTTTCTGACGGCGACGGGTTCCCGCTAATTGATATTGAGAGGGCGGTAAGGCTGGGCTTCGTTTCGACTGTTGTCATGTTCTTCTAGTTACTTTGCTTCCCGATGCAAAGACGCACCTTACCTTCATCTTGGGAGAGAGGAGGATAAATAATAATAATACATAATAATAATAATAATATAATATATATATATATATATTATATATAATATATATAATATTATTTATTATATTATAATATATATATTATATATAATATATAATATAATATTATATAATATATATATATATATTATATAAATATATATAAATATATATATATATTTATAGATAAGTATTGATTTTATAACTATGTTTGGAACATCATCTAAATTTTATCTCAAATGGAATTTGAATAAAGAGAGTATTAAACACTTAATGATGAACAGAATCAAACATAAAACATGGATCAACCTTTTGAAAAATATTCACCCTGAAGGTTCAAAAGGTTAGTAGTTTTCTGTTTATTTGTATTATCATTAATGCCTGCATGTGTTATTACGTATTTCAAATTAGTAATTAATCATTAAGTATGAAGTAATGGTCATATTTACATGTGTAAATAATTTTATCATAGTATTTTTGAATGGGTTTTTCACTCCACCATTATTTTTATTTTATAGCTATGAAATCAAATATATGTACGCAAATGTTTTCATTTCAAATATAAGTTATAAGAAAAGGTTCAAGTCGTTTTTAGTGGCATAATTTTAGGAATGGGTGTAAGTCTCCTTCAGTGGCACTCGGTTTTTAGTAGGAATAGACATCCCATTTTTTTTATTCAGAGATGAGGTTGTAGTTGGAATCTTTTATCAAACAATTTTTTTAAATTATAGTGGAAATTGGGCTCGTATAATAAAATGGGGATTTAACAGTTTTGATTTCTTTAATCGTGACTGACATCTCGTGCTAATATTTACATAATGAATTGATAATATCTGGCATTTAAGTTAAAGGAATATTTTGAATAAAGTAGAAATTTATTTATATAAAAAGGGGAAATTGTAAGAAGTTAATGTAGTTATAAAGTTGGATTTGATAATTGTAATGGTAATTTTTCCAGTACGTATTTAGGCAGTGTTATTGCTTATGTTATTTCGAGGATTGATATTTTTGTTTAAATAGCCAAAGTTTTTTAAACCAAATTTGTAAAATCCAGCTATATTTTTTTCTTTCAAAATTTCCCTTTATAGGAGAAGATGCTGTTCTTCTGTATTTATTACCCCTGCTGCTAAAACCCAAAAAAGTCGCACTTCCATCCAAAAAGAATACAAATTGGAAACCTTCGAAAGGTGACATGCAAGAGGCTTTCATGATTCATGCTCTGGTAATTTTATTATTTAGTTTTATATTATACTTTTTACTAAATTAAAAATATATTCCCTTTTTACTTTTATTACTCACAATATCCCTTAAAAAGTTAAAATGTTAATTTTATGATTTATTCCATTTTAATAATGCATTTCTTTTTCAGAATGCTGAGGATATTAGTATTATGATTTATTCCATTCTAATATTAATGCATTTCTTTTTCAGATTGCAGATGATATTCCTAACATCATTTCTCGAAGACAGGAAAAGCTTGGGGAGATGTCATTACACATGCAGCCATTTGTAATTATTGAGGGAGAAGATCTTCTGAATGCAGTGCATTACTACGTGGTTATGAATAAAGTGCTATACAGATTTGATTCACCCTTAAATGCAATTGAAAACTGCTTTAAAGCTTTTCATGTTTTCCACCTTCAATACCCTATGGAATCTGAAAGTGTTTGGTTATTTATACAGAAGTTCTTTTTTGAAATTACAACTGAGTGGGATAAGACAGTTTCTGATGTGTGCGAATTAATTTCAGATATAACATCATATAATACTGACGAAATTTCGGATTAAAATTTTGATAACCTTAAAATTTATAGTTAGAAAATGGAAATTGCTAAATTTAGTTTTGTTTGCTTTTATTGTAAGAGAAAAGTACCTAGTGATTCTAGTTTGATATTACATTTGCAAGTTTTTCACCCAGAGCAGTATTCTCAAAGTAAATTTATATGTGGGCAAGGTAATTGCCAAAAGCAATTTTGTTTAAAATGGCCCTTTAAAAGACATTTGAAAAAACATCTTTCCAATTTAAAAGTTATAAACTCTAATCAAAATTACAAAAAAACAAAACAAAATTCACAAAATGATTTTATTAGTTCTAATAATGATAATCTTTTAGAGTCTTCAAGCGGTGCTTCCAGTAACATTATTCAATCTACTTTAATACGTCAAAATATTAATCTATCTAATGATAAATTTTCTCATCCTTTAGAAATGAAAGACGAATGTCAAGTCTCTTTTTTAGAATATGATGTTTCAGCCCTACAAAGTAAATTCGAGGAAGAAATTCTGCAATTTGTCTCTCAAAAATTTCATAATGATTTTGCATCAAGAAAGAAAATTAGAGAGGAAATATTCCAAGCTGAGAATTTAATTTTTAATTCATCATTCTTGCCCTTGCTTAAACACAAAATTCTTTCTACTTTTCGTGATATGGACTCGCATGCTCTAGAACAGGTTTTTAATAGCGTTCAAAATCCATTTTCAGTATTTCGTACTGAATTTTTAACTTTAAAGTATCTACGTAAAAAAGAGGTGTATGTTGATCCTCAGCTTATAACGATAGGATATAAAACCAAACTGAAGAAATATAAACTTAAAACAGTCATAGAAAAAGTTCCCATTCGTATTTGTTATATTCCTATTATCGATACCTTAAAATGTTTGTTCTCGATGGACAACGTTTATGATATTGCATGTAAATACATGGATTCTTGTTCAGAGTCTGTACTTTTAAATGATATTAGTAATGGGAATATGGCCACTAGTAAATTAAATTACCCAGGAAGAAGAATTTTTCCACTCCTTCTTTACTATGATGATTTTGAATGTGGCAATCCATTGGGTTCACATGCTGGTAAGAACAAAATAGGAGCATTTTACTTTTCTGTTCGATGTTTTCCTAAAGAGTTTCAATCGCGATTAGAAAATATTTTTTTATTAATGTTATCTTATTCATCAGATATGCGAATGTTTGATAACGAAATTATTTTCAACAAGATGATAAAAGATTTAAATTATTTGCAAGCAGAAGGTATTGAAGTGAAAATCGGTAATGGAAACTTTAAAATTTATTTTCAACTGATATCACTTATTGGTGATAATTTAGCTATGAATACAATTGGAGGGTTTGTTCAAAGTTTTAATGCGAATTATTACTGTAGGCATTGTAAAGCGAGTAAGGAAATCTTGCAAAGACAAATGACGGAAGACATTTTATTACTGAGGAGGAAAGATGAATATGAAAGAGAGGTATTATTAAATACGCCTTCAGAAACTGGTATAAGATCTGAATGCATTTTTAATAAAGTTTCAAATTTTCATATATTGGACAATGTTATTGGTGATTTAATGCACGATATAACTGAGGGTGTTTGTAATTTTGATTTGAGTAAAATCATACTTTTTTATGTAAATGTAAATATTTTTTCACTTGAAACTTTAAATAATAGGATTCGTTTTTACAGTTACGGAGAAAATGAAGCTGCAGTACCTTGCATAAAACACGAAAATTTAGTCAAAGATTCATTAGGTTTTTCTGCATCGGAAATGATTTCCTTTGTAAATATATTTCCTTACCTTATAGGAAGTTATATACCATGCAGTGACAAACATTGGCAATTGTATTTGATACTTAGACAAATTTTAGATATTTTATTTTCAAGCACACTTCAAAAGGGAATTCATGTTTTACTGTCTACTCTTATTTCAGAACATCATGAAATGTATTTAAATTTATTTTCAGATTCTAATTTAAAGCCTAAACATCATTTTATGGTGCACTATCCGCGGATGGTTTGTGAATATGGTCCTCTTATTAATTTATGGTGTATGAGATTTGAAGCGAAACATAGAGAGTTGAAATTAATTAGTAATACTAGTCAGTGTAGAAGAAATCTACTTAAAACAATTGCTACTAAATATCAATTAAAATTTTCTTATCGTTTAATTTCCAACAGATGTTTGGATGATACTCTTGTCTGTGGAGAAAAAATAAATGTAATGGATTTTCCTGAAATAGTACGTCTTAATGCAAGTTTATCAACTTATGGGGAAAGGTTTAATGCTTATCGTCGTGTTATTTTTAATGGCCGTACCTATAAATCAAAATATTTTTTGTTTAATGCACTTAAAGATGATATGCCAATATTTTTTGAAATAATTTACATTTTTGTTTATGATCCTCCCCGTTTAATATTTTGTGGTAAGCCATACAGAACGCTTGAATTTAACACTCATTTTCATGCTTATGAAATTGAGAAACCCGAAAATAAAAGTCTATCACTATCATGTCTTTCCGAGTGTGTCGATTATAACTCCTATAAGTTGAATTTTATTGGTGGTAAAAAATTTTTAAGTGGAATCTTTAATATATGATAAATACTTTATTATTATGATTATTATTATTCTTTATGATTATTATTCTTTATGATTATTATTATTATTATGATTATTATTATTATTATTATTATATTCAGTTAAAAAATGTTCTGTAGTCTTTATTTTCGTTTCTATTATATAAATCATTTGCACCTGTTTTTTTTTCATCCTCTGTTGCCAATTATGTTAACACTTGAGCATTGAAGTACTTTCTTTGCTCTAATTATAATTTGTAAGCAATGTATATTTTGTTACATAAAATTTATTTCAAATATCTGAAAAGGTAAATGTAAAATTAACTTAACTCTGATTTACTTAATTGTGATAATTAGTAATTTAAAATCTGTAATTTCAATTACGATTATT
>JABUQX010011225.1:7500-10000 GCA_015478945.1 Trachelipus rathkii | reverse complement strand
GAGGTACATCTTTTTTGTTTACCTAAATGTTTTGTATACTCAAAAAAAAAAATGTTTTTTAAATTAATTTCCAAAATTTGTATTTTATTTTTTAAAATTTTTTCCATGCTCAAAGGCAAAACTGTTGCAATACAAAAAAAAAAAAAAAAAAAAAAAAAAAAAAAAGGGGGATCTAAGTTAAAAAATGTTTATCTCCGACAACTAAAAAGGCCCTGAAAATTTCATGTTGATCGAATGAACAAAAAAAATATTATCTCAATTTTTATTTTTCAAAACCCACAAAAAAATAATTTTGGGTTCGGAATTCGATCATTGCTGGAAACTCGTTTCAAAAAAAAAAAAAAAAAAAAAAAAAAAGAACTGTTTATCGATCGTTAGATAATAGACAGATTTTTGCATAGTTCAAGTTTCAAATCATATCGCCGAATTGACTTGAAACTTGAAACTTGAAACTTGAAACTTGAAGCTTGAAACTTGAAACTTGAAACTTGAAACTTGAAACTTGTGAAGACCTAAATGTCAAAAACATAGTTTTTCAAAAAATGAAAATACAAAACAAATCAATAAAAATACACATAAAAACACATGAAATCAGCGTTTTCTGGGGTCAAAAAAGGCTACAGTTTGAAATTAAGAAATTAAGAAAATTATGACCATTTCCGTTTTGGGGCTAAAATCCCCCATCCCCCTCAGCCTAGCCAAAATCAAAGCCTGCAGATAATTAAATTTGTGTTAAGATTAAGTTAAGATTAATTTGAAATAAAATCTGATAAAGGATGGCCTAAGAACTGTTTAGTCAAATTTTTGTTAGCATATGTTTGTAGTTTCAGAAAATAAAAACAAAGATTGAATTTTTTAAGTACGCAAAAATAGCATGGAAAAGAAATGAGAAGAGTAATAAGAGAGATTGAGAAGAAGACTGAAGCTTTTATGGGATCTTCTACAAGGGTTCTAATCTTTTTTTTTTGTGGCCAGATTTTGCTGTTAGATGCTGTTAAAAATATTTCTAAAATAAAGAAAATCAAAATGGGAACAAACCCAAATCGTCGAAAGTAAAATCTTCCAAATCGATGAGAAGACACTAACATAATCTGAACACTTGTACAAAGCGTTGACATATTGTTTTCTAAGAGTAAAATGGCCGATAAAAAAATTTCTCTTACTCGTCCAAATGGTCACGTCAATACATTTATTAGAGGAAAATTAATACTTTAACTTTGAAGAGGAGGAGCAACAACAATTTTAATATCTGTTCTTTTCAATAGTTATAAATAATAGAAAAAATATTTTAACAAAATTAGATGAGGAGTAGCAAAATTTTCTAGTTTGTTCTTTTTATTAGAAAACAATTTGGAATTTAAATTATAAGATTTTCTATAATAACTGAAATTTATTCTAAGATGAATGGATATTTCAGCATGGGTCTAGGATCTGGGAATACCTTTATGACATTTAATTTCATCTCATGAAACCCTGTCATAGGAAACTAGGGAAGGTTGTGGCAAGAGGCCTAGCAAGTCGGCAGCGTAAATAGGACTTCACTCAAGTTACCAATCGGACATTAGGAAGAGTAACAAAACCTAGCAGGTTGGATGGTATAAAAAGAAGTAAAAGAAATTGAAATTAAAATAATACTAAATAAATAACGCAGCCAAAAAGAATTATTCCTCCTCAAATTTAAAAAGCATTTAACTTTTTCTTTGTTGCATTTTCTGAAACTTCGAACACATGCTAACAAAAATGGGAGGCGTTACATCAACGACTGCACCTCGTATGTGAAAACTCGATGACCCGCCGTACACTAGCTACAGTTTCGTATGAAACTCTGCCCCAATGTGTTCGAATTATTAAAAATTGTTTTTAAATTTGAGGAGGAGCGAAACTTTTTGTCTCCATTTTATTTTAATTTTAATTTTTTATAAATTTTTTAATCATATATATATATATATATATATATAATATATATATTTATTCACTCCTTTTGTTTGGATAATATATATATATATATATATATAATATATATATTAATATAATATATTATTATAATATATATATATATCCTTTCTATGCACTCCTGTGAGTTTCGAATCGCGTGTCATGCTGCTGGTATGGCAAGTGCTTATTCCACTTGACCACGGATGAGCTGAAAAGGAAACTTTGAAGAACGCTCTTGTCCTAAAGGCTTCCCATCAAACTCGTGGTCAAGCGTCAAACAGGACTCCACTTATCCTTTACATTTTAAAGATTCTTTAAAATTTCAAACTCTGAGTATATTAGCAGTTGCAAAATGATAATATATTATATATATACTTATATATAATATATATATTATATATTATATATATATATATATAATATATATATATATATATATATATATATATATATAGATATATATAATATATAATATATTATATATATAATATATATATATTATATATATATATGAAGCTAGTTTATTCAATAAAAATCCATTTTGCAAAATAAGCAATCCCAAATT
>JABUQX010011224.1:42500-51365 GCA_015478945.1 Trachelipus rathkii | reverse complement strand
AGGGGGTTAGATGGTGACATATCCTTGTTGTATACGAGGTTACATCCCCTGGGTCCCCCGAAAGGGGACCCCACCCCCACTTAAAAATCAAAGTGTTCGTATTGGCTGAAATTTGGCGAGAGGATTCAGAGTTGAGTTAGAAATAGTTGATATGTGAATCTGAGGAGTTGGTTCCGGCACCGGTGCTGGAGCCACTACGGTGCCGAGTTAATAAACATTCGTATAACAACAATATTGGTGTGTTTATATGGGTTATCGAGGTCGTAGAGTTTGAATATGATGGTTATAAGTCCGTATAGGGTTCTAGGATCCCCCAGAAGGGATCCCACCCCAAACATTAAATATTGATGTAGAAAGCTGAAACTTGAATTACAGTCTTTTAGGTGTATCTAGATGTATACGGCGTGTAGGGTGTCTAGGATCCCACAGAAGGGATCCCACCCCAAATCTGAAATATTGGCGTAGAATGATGAAACTCGGATACAACCTGCTTAGGATGTATCTTAAATGCCCCCGGAGTTAAAATGACTGGGGTGCCCCAAGACGGGGTACTCACCCCAAAATCTGAAAATATTGACATAGAACAACGAAACTTGATATACAGCTTTTTAGTTTTGTATCTTGAAGATTACTCAGGGGTAAAATGACCGATTTGACCAAATTCGGGGACCGGCCCCCAAATCTAATATTGACGAGAATGATGAAACTCGTATACAACCTATCTGAGGATGTATCTTTAGATGGACCGGTGTAAAAGACTGTGGGTGCCCCAGATGGGGTACTCACCCCAAAATCTGAAAATATTGACATAGAACAACGAAACTTGATATACAGCCTTTTTAGGTTGTATCTTAGATGTATACGGGGAAAATGACCGATTTGACCAAATTCGGGGACCGGCCCCCAAATCTGAAAATGACCTAGAACAAGAAAACTCGTATAACACCTACCTATAAGGACTCAAATATATATGTTAAATAACGGTACACATCCCAAGGGGGTCAACCAGCCCCCCCCCAAAACTGAAATATTGACGTAGAACAACGAAACTTGATATACATCTTTCTTATGATGTATCCTCGATGCAGAAAAATAAATATTAAAACATAATAAATAAATAAATAAAATTTCTTATTTTTGTTATAACTTACAAATTTACGTTTTTACATACCCTAAAGCAAAATCTCTAGAATCAAACCCACTACCAACCTCCTACCCTTCTGTGATCTATTGCTCTATTGATAAGGTCAAATTTTTACTAAAAATTGTTAACGTTTTCCATACCCTAAAGCAGTAAATCACTAAAATCAAACCACATTTCCAACCTCCCTCTGAACCATCCTGTATCTATTGATCTATTGATAAGTCAATTTACTGTCATGTTGTACATACCCTAAAGCAGTAAATCACTAAAATCAAAACCACTATCCAACCTCCCTCCTGACCATCTGTGATCTATGATCTATTGATTAAGTCAAATATTTACTAAAATTGTAATTTACAAACCCTAAAGCAGTAAATCACTAAATCAAAACACTATCCAACCTCCCCTCCTGTCCAATCTTGATCTATTGATCTATTGATAAAGGTCAAATTTTTACTAAATTACGTTACATACCCTAAAGGCAGTAAATCACTAATTCAAACCACTATCCAACCTCCCATCTGACCATCTGTATCTATTGATCTATGATCTATTGAGTTTCAGTCACATTCGAGGTAATTTTGGATAAACAAACATAAAATCAAGTTCTTATACAAGATCAAACATATATGCTGACGTAACAAAGTTTACATTAAATAAAGCTAACATGGGTAACTATGAACTATGAAAATAATGACAAAGACAAATCTATCACACTAAACACGAATAAACTGTTAACATAACAAAGTTTCACACTTAACATCAGAATAACTAACATAACCAACAAAAAACGTAACTTATCACACTATCAAACATATCTCTAATAACGATGTTAATTTACATAACATTGGTAATAATGAAGAGGTGATATCACAACATTTGTTAATTATCATACTGATCAACGAATAATTGCTAACATAACAAAGTTCCAACATCAATAAACTAACATGATGTAACATGAACTAAGAAAAAATAATGTACAAAGACAAACCTATCCACAACTTGCACACGAATAAAACTGTTAACATTAACAAAGTTCCACAGTTAACACCAGCACCAGTAAAGAAACTAACATGGTATGCAAAACGAAACCTTATTCTTACTTTTTTCAAGCATATCTCTAACATAACGATGTAATTTCACTAACACACTAATATTAAAAAAATTTATCATAACCTTGGTCGATTATCATACTGATCAACAAATATATGCTAACATAGCATTTCACATTAATAAAGCTAACATAGCATCATATGAACTAGGAAAATAATGTACAACGACAAACCTAACACAACTTACACACAAATAAACTGTTAACATTAACAAGTTCCACACTTAACACCAGTAAGTAACTAACTTTACATACAAAACGTAACCTATTTATACTTTTTTCAAACATATCTCTAACATATTAACGTTAATCTTACATTGACACAGTAACATTTATCAAAAATTTGTATAAGCCATACCTAACCCTCATAATACCTAACGAGTAAAGACGAATAAAAGTTTTTAGGCTTATCTCTTTTTTAGACTCCGCCTCTTTTCAGAAAATACCAACTCTAAACATGAAAAATGATTTTATGCTTTAACCATTTGCATAAAGTGATGCAATACTTATTATATTTGACCCTCGGGCACAGGATATACTAGCAATGTAGCATTCGCCATTCGGTTTACGATTTAATATAAATGACACTTCGTTGGGAATAACGAAACTCCTCGTGAAGATATCAACAACAAGCGTAGAGATGCGGGGAGATGTCATCGTATCAACACTGAGAAAAACTATCCTACTGAAGAAAATAGTGTATAAACATCCCTTAAATGTAATGAGATTCTTTCTTTCAACAATCAGAAGAAAAAACAAGAATACACGTACGAATGAACCATATCAGTTCAAAAGGTATATATTCTCGTTCGACAACAACTAACATAGTACAAAGATAAGTTCTTATACTAACCAACGAATATGATGCAACTAACATTGTTTCACATTAAAAGGCTAACATAGCATACCAGAACTAGAAATAATGTCCAATGACGAGTCTAACAACACTTAAGCATGAAATAAACTGTAACATTAACAAAAGTCCACACTTACACTGTAAATAACTGACATGCATACAAAAACGTAACCATATCAGGTACTTTTACCAAACATACCTAACATATTAACAGTAATTTTACAATTGACACATAAATATTTACAACAATAATTTATTATAAACTGATTTAATTATCTACAGAGCAGCGAAAGTATTCTAACGTAACAAAGTTTTTCCCAACATTAAAATTTAAAGCTAAAACATAAACAAACCTGAACTAAGGAATATGATGAACAACGACAAAACCTAACACCCTTACGTGCGAATGAAAACCACTAACAATTAAACAACTTCTGCACTTAAACAGCAGTAAAGACCTAACACAGCGTGCAAACGTAACCTATCACACTTATTATCAAGCATATACTCAACAATAATCAATGCTAAATTTAACATTAAACATCGTAAATATTTAACAAAAGTAGCATAAAAACCTGTCTAATCCTCATACTGACAAAGAATATATGCTGACGTAACAGATGTTTTACATCAACTTCTTAACATTAACAAAAAAATATCATTAAACCTCGTCTAAAATCTAATCCCCAGCATAATTGAAACATAACAAAGTTTTACCAAACATAACAAAAAATAAACAAAAATTTTATCCTAAACTAACATTAAAAATAAGTTCTTTGAGTAAAATATCACAGTAAACGTAATAATTTACTGATTTTAAATCAGTAAAATCAGTAAATCAAAAAATCAAACCCCTCCATCCGTGCAGTCCCCTACCCGTACCTGTGATCTATGAGCTACCGTTTTTCGTCATATTCAAGATCATTTTGCCAAACATAACATAAAAACTGTTCTTTATATACAACTACGAAGTATATGCTAACCAACCAAGTTTAGCATCAATAAAAGCTAAACAAATCATTAACCCGACTAGGAAATAATGTAACAAAGCAAACCTAAACATACCTCGCGATGACATAATCAGCTAAACATCCTGAAAAAAATTCCCTACTGCATCAGGTAAAGTAGCTAACAGGTCAAACAATACTCATATGTTCCCACTTTTCGAGCATATTAGCAACAGGTAAAGCCGTATATATCAAAACCAAAATCCCTTAACAAAGTGACCAATCTATCAAAGATACCAGCACCTTGAACTATGAATTGACACTATTTTCATCAAAGTGTCACTCGTTTCGAGTATAACATCATTTGATCTATGAATAAACGTACACATTAGCAAAAGTCTGGCAAAGCCTAACATTATCTCAGCAAAAACTTAACCTAAGCCAACGTTTCTAACACATCATCGTCAGTTAACACAGTAATATCTTACAAAAACTCATTATTTCTTTCGTAACCCCAAAAAAAAAAAAATTTTCAAGGTTTTGGTTATTTTTCCACATTGTCATCAGAATATTTAACATAACGTTACTAACTTACGAATAAAACAGTTTTCAATTAACCAAGAGATCTAAGCAACACATACCTCCGAGAGAAAACCAGGCGGGATGCGCCCTGAAAGTGCAATCCTGCGAGGCGGATCACCCCGAAGGGGTAAGCGGCTGTAGCCTCAGCCCGAAGGTTGAGGCCTTACCCCTCCTTCGGAGGGTAAAGCCGCTTACACCCTTCGGACTATGTATCCCCCTCGCAGGATTCACCCCTTTCAAGGGGCGCATCCCCCTGTTGGTTTTCTTTCGGAAGGTAATGTGTTGCTTTAGATACTCTTGGGTAATGAAAACTGTTATCGTAAGTAAGGTACGTTATGTTAAATATTACTATACAATGTGAATAACCACTGATTTGTTAGAGAATGAGAGTTTTGTAGATATTTACTGTTGTTAACTGAGATGAGTGTTAGAAACGTAGCTAGGTATAGTTTGATGAATAATGTATAGGTTTGCCCTAGACTTTTGCTAATGTCTACGTTTATTCATAGATCAAATGATGTTATACTCGAAACGAGTGACACTTTGATGGAAATAGTGTCAATTCAGATGCTGGTATCCTTGATAGATTGGTCACTTTGTTTAAGGGATTTTGTTAGAATAATACGGCTTTACCTGTGCTAAGATGCTCGAAAAGTGACTATCGAGTATTGTATGAACCTGTTAGCTACTTTACCTTGATCAGTAGGGAATGTCGGATGTTAGCTGATTATTCATACGCGAGGTATGTTAGGTTTGCAATTGTACATTATATTCCTAGTCGCGGTTATGATTTGTTAGCTTTATTGCTAAAACTTTGTTGGTTAAGCATATATTTGTAGGTTAGTATATAAAGAAGAACATATTTTTATGGTATGTTTGTCCAAAATGATACTTGAAATAGACTTGAATCAATAGCTCAATAGATCACAGTGTGGTGGACGGTAGGACTGGCACGGATGGAGGGTTTGATTTACTATTTACTGAATTACTGCTTTAAAAATCAGTAAACTATTACGTTTTACTGGATATTGTTACTTCAAAGAACTTATTTTATGTTATTCAGGATAAAATTTGTTATTTTTTGTTATGTTGGTTAAAACTTTGTTATGTTTCAATTATTCGCTGGGATTATGATATAGACGAGGTTATGATGAATTTTTGTTAAATGTTACAGTTGATGTAAAACATCTGTTACGTCAGCATTATATTCTTTGCAGTATGATGAATAGACAGTTTATGCTAAACTTTTTAAATATTACGGATGGTTAATGAAAATTAGCATTGTGATATGTTAGAGATATGCGTGAAAAAGTGTAAGAGGTTACGTATTGCACCTATGTGTTAGGTACTTACTGCTGTTAAGTGCAGAAGTTTGTTAATGTTAGTGGTTTATTCGCCACGTAAGGTGTATAGGTTGTCGTTGTACATCATATTCTTAGTTCAGTTATGTTATTTTACTTTATTGATGTGGAAACCTTGTTACGTTAGCATACTTTCGCTGCTCTGAATGATAATTAACCAATGTTGTAATAAAATTCTTGTAATATTACGTTCAATGTAAAATAAACGTTAAATATGTTAGAGATATGTTGGAAAAAAGTTTGAATAGGTTACGTTTTGTATGCAATGTCAGTTACTTTACAGGTAAGTGTGGAACTTTTAATGTTAACAGTTTGATTCGTGCTTAAGATTGTTTGTTAGATTCGTCGTTGGACTATTTTCTTATCTGTAATGCTTATGTAGCTTTATAATGTGAAAACAATGTTACTTAGCAAATTCGTTGGTTAATCTAGAGAACTTTATCTTTACTATGTATTGTTTGTCGAACGAAGATATATACCCTTTGAACTGATCATGGTTCATATCGTGACGTCGGTATTCTGTTTTCTTTCTTCTGATTGGTTGAAAGGAAAAGATCTCATACATTTAAGGGATGTTTATACACTATTTTCTTCAGTAGGATAATTTTTCTCAGTGTTGATACGATGACATCTCCCCGCATCTCTACGCTTGTTGTTGATATCTTCACGAGGAGTTTCGTTATTCCCAACGAAGTGTCATTTATATTAAATCGTAAACCGAATGGCGACTGCTACATTGCTAGTATATCCTGCCAGAGGGGTCAAATATAATAAGTATTGCATCACTTTATGCAAATGGTTAAAGCATAAAATCATTTTTCATGTTTAGAGTTGGTATTTTCTGAAAGGAGCGTAGTCTAAAAAGAGATAGCTTAAAACTTACCTTATTCTCTTTATCTTAGGTATTATGAGGGTAGTATGGTTAATGAACACATTTTTTTGATAAATGTTACTGTGTCAAGTAAATTAACGTAATATGTTAAGGAGAATATGTTTAACAAAAAAGTAAAATAGTTACGTTTGTATGTAAAGTATTACTTTACTGCTTTAAGTCTGGAACTTTGTAATGTTAACAAGTTTATTGTGTGTAAGTTGTGGTTAGGTTTGTCGTTGTACATTAATTTCTTAGTTCATATGATGCTGTTATGTTAGCTTTTTTAATGTGAAAACATTGTTATGTTGGCATATATTCGTTGATCAGTATGATAATCGGTCAAGGTTTATGATACATTTTTGTAAATATTAGTGTGTTAGTGTAAATTAATCATTATGTTAGAGATATGCTTGAAAAAAAGTAAGATTAGGTTTCGTTTTGCATCACCATGTATTCTTATAGTGTAAGTGTGAACTTTGTAATCTTAAAACAGTTCCATTCGTGGTGCAAAGTTGTGATTAGTGTTGTCTTTGTACAGTAGTCTTCTTAGTTCATGTTACATCATGTTAGCTTTATTGATGTGGGAAACGCTATTATGTAGGTATAATTCGTGATCGATATGATAATTAACCACAGTTGTGATAAAATTTTAGCTTAATTATTACCATGTAGTGTAAATTAACACTTATGTTAAGATATTTTGATAAAGTGTGAAAAGTAACGTTTTTTGGTTGTTATCGTTAGTTACTTTAACTGATTTAAGCTGTGGAACTTTGTTAATGTTAACAGTTTATTCGTGTTTAATGTGTGATAGGTTTGTCTTTACATTATTTTCATAGTTCATGTTACGCCATGTTAGCTTATTAATGTGAACTTTTTACGTCAGCATATATGTTGTGATCTTTGTTAAAGAACTTGATTTTAGTTATG
Source organism: Trachelipus rathkii (assembly GCA_015478945.1). NCBI lineage: Eukaryota > Metazoa > Arthropoda > Malacostraca > Isopoda > Trachelipodidae > Trachelipus > Trachelipus rathkii. The sequence continues at coordinate 43,560 of JABUQX010011224.1, read as the reverse complement.
TTATCCCAAATGACACTCGAAAATTTACTTGAATCATAGATCAATAGATCAATAGATCACAGATGTTCAGGGGGGAGGTTGGATAGTGGTTTGATTTAGTGATTTACTGCTTTAGGGTATGTAAAACGTTACAATTTTAGGAAAAATTTGACCTTAATCAATAAATCAATAGAATCACAGATGGTCAGGAGGGATGTTGGATAGTGGTTTACTGATTTACTGCTTTGGGTATGTAAAAAACCCGTGTACATTTTAGTAAAAAATTGACTAATCAATAGATCAATAATCAAGATGTCAGGAGGGAGGTTGATAGTGGTGTGATTTAGTATTTACTGCTTAGGCGTATGTAAAACGTTACCAATTTTAGTAAAAATTTGACCTAATCAATAGATCAATAGATCAGCAGAATGGTCAGGAGGGAGGTTGGATAGAGGTGTGATTTAGTGATTTACTGCTTTAGGGTATGTAAAAAGACGTAAATTTGTAAGTTAAAACAAAAAAGAATAAGAAATTTATTTATTTATTTATTAATTTCTATTTTTCTTTTCTGCATCGAGGATACATCATAAGAAGATGATATTTACAAAGTTTCGTGTTTCTACGTCAAATTTCGTTTTGGGGGGGTGGTGACCCCCTTTTGGGCATGTGACGGTTATTAACCCATATATATTGAGTACCTTATATGTTAGGTGTATACCGGTTTATCGTTCTAGGGCAATATTTCAGATTTGGGGGCCGGTCCCCGAATTTGGTCAAATCGGTCATTTTACCCCGTATACATCTAAGATACAACCTAAAAAAGGCTGTATATCAAGTTTCGTTGTTCTATGTCAATATTTCAGATTTTGGGGTGAGTACCCCATCTGGGGCACCCACAGTCATTTTACACCCGGGGTCATCTAAGATACATCCTCAGAAGGTTGTATACCAGTTTCATCATTCTAGGTCATATTTCAGATTTGGGGGCCGGTCCCCGAATTTGGTCAAATCGGTCATTTTACCCTGGATACATCTAAGATACATCGTAAGGAGGCTGTATATCAAGTTTCGTTGTTCTATG
>JABUQX010011224.1:25000-32500 GCA_015478945.1 Trachelipus rathkii | reverse complement strand
ATAATATAATATAATATAATATAATATAATATAATATAATATAATATAATATAATATAATATAATATAATATAATATAATATAATATAATCTAGTATAATACATTAAATTAAATTACAAATTTACCCGTGAAGCACGATCATACACTCGCATGTGATCGTGAGGCTTTCCTTCTTTGGCGTACCCCCAAGTATAACTTTCCCCCCCCCCCGGGGTACGCGTATCCCTCTTTGGAGACCATTGATATAAAGTACAAAATATATCCCCAAACAATGTTGGGACCAAAATAGCACACGAAATCTCAAGACTGCACATACAACAGCATAAAAACCCATGATTGTTACATAAATATAAAATTTAAAACATTCTTAGAATCAGTAAGCAATAATTGTGGCTTTAGAAAAAGAAGAATAATATATATTTTTTTTAAATTGATTTTTAGCACAGGTAAGCTAATTAAACTTTCAGATAATCTTAAATTTTAAGGCATTTAATTTTTTTCATCGGTATTTTCGATATTTATTAATAATAATAATAATAATAATAATAATAATAATAATAATAATAATAATAATAATAATAATAATAATAATAATAATAATAATAATAATAATAATAATAATAATAATAATAATAATAATAATAATAATAGTAATAATAATAATAAATACATCAGTAACAATAAAATTATTATTATTATTATTATTATTATTATTATTATTATTATTATTATTATTATTATTATTATTATTATTATTATTATTATTATTATTATTATTATTATTATTATTATTTTTATTGTAATAAATATATATATATATATATATATATATATATATATATATATATATATATATATATATATATATATATATATATATATATATATATATATATATATATATATATATATATATATATATATATAAATATATATATATATATACAGTATATCCTCGGGCGATTGAAGAAAAGTAAGTAAAATTTCTTATGCTGTTAAATAATTCTTTATTACATCTTTCAGTAAGCAAATTACGGTTTTTTTTCTTACTTCCTCTTTATTCATTCGTTTAAAATGCAAATTATTAATGAAACATTTTTGCTTATGATAAATTACGATCAATTATTTCGACCAATTTATGAGTGTTTTCAAAGTAATATCACACGTTGCTTAGTTTCTTATATATATATTATATATATATATATATATATATATATATATATATATATATAGAAGATAGTATATATATATATATATATATATATATATATTATTATTATATATATATATATATATATATGTATATATATATATATATAAGGTTATATATATATATATATATATATATATATATATATATATATATATATATATGTGTATGGCATAAATCTACAAAGACAATCTTAAACATATGGATATGTAGATATATATATATATATATATATATATATATATATATATATATATATATATATATATACATATATATATATATATATATATATATATATATATATATATATATATATATATATATATATATATATATATATATATATATATATATATATATATATATATATATATATATATATATATATATATATATATATATATATATATATATTGATATCTGCCACTAGTATTTTAGAACAAATTTTTTTAGCAGCGGTTAAGAAGCAGAGAAATAATAATAATAATAATAATAATAATAATAATAATAATAATAATAATAATAATAATAATAATAATAATAATAATAATAATAATAATGGTGTAACATTATCCAGAAGCTCCGGCCCCGACTCCGGCTCCGGCTCCGGCTCCGGCTGGATATTATTTTCAATATCCGGCTTCAAATCAGGCAAATGTTTCTATAAGTAATTGAACATTTTTTTCCTTGGAATTCTGGATATTCAGTTTCATACACAAAATAATCTATTTAATTACTTGAGATATTTATTTTTATTTTGGTATATAACTACGAAATATAGTTGTATATAAATATATTGTGAATGAAAAATGTTGGAGATTTTTTTTTTTTTTAATTTCTCCTGAACAATTTTTTTTAACAAATTTTATTGGTATTTAATATTTAAAATGGATTTGATATTGAAATTTATGCATTTTTGTATTCTTTATAAATTTGCTTGCATTGATTAGTTTTATTAACATTGTGTAAGATTTTTATCATTATACGTGATGCATTTTGCTATATATAATATAAATAATATTATGAGGGGCCAAATATTCATGGAAAATGAATTTAAAAATAATATATATTTATATATATATATATATATATATATATATATATATATATATATATATATATATATATATATATATATATATATATATATATATATATATATATATATATATATATATATATATATATATATATATATATCCGCATCCGCATCCGCATCCGCGGAGCATCCGCACATTATTAAAGATCCGCATCTGCATCCGCATCCGCGCTTTGCCCTGCGGATGTTGCGCGGATGTTTATTATCGAGATTTGATAAAGAATTTTATAATAAAAATACTTAAGATGAATCTGAAAAAGAAAATGAAAATGAAAATGAGTTGAAGGCAATTCAAAACGGCTTGATATTCCATATCTTAATGTTATCAAAGACATTCCAACTCGCTGGAATAGTGCACTTCATATGATGGAAAGAAGTATTGCTCAAAGAACTCTTGCTTCGTACGCCAGTTCGTATTCCAAAGTTAACATTCTTATTAATGTGGAAAATGACATCATATCACACTGCATTAAGCTATTAAAACCATTTGAAGAAACTACCAAAAAATCAGCGCCTCTACAGCTTCTGTCCCCGATCTAATACCATTAATCTCAAAGCTAAGAAAGCATTTTGAATCATCTTCAAATAAAAATAATGACGGTTTAAAAAGAATGAAAGATGTAATTAAACTAGAGCTAGAAAAACGCTTTGGAAATTAATGACCTTCATACTATTGCAACTTACTTAGATCCCCGTTATAAAGGCAAGTTTTTTTGTAACAATATTAGAACAAGTTAAATCGTTATTTTGTGTTGCAGTTGAAAAACTTCAATCCGAACAGTCTATTAATTCACCACCCATTAAAAGGAAAAAAACGAAATCTACAGAACCAACACCTTCTACAAGTAAATCAATAACAGATTCACTGGAAGAATTTCTACAGTCCAGTAATGATGAAGAAACACACGCATTACCAAAAGATGTAGTGCAAATGATTGAAAACTATCACCAAGAAAACGATTAGATTCAAATGATGGTCCAATCAGTTGGTGGAAAGTTAAGCAAAATGTTTACCCACGCTTGAGTAAACTTGCAAGGAAATACTTGGCCTGTCCTCCAACTAGTGTTCGAGAGTATTTAGCAATGCTTGGCTAATATATGATGAAAAGAGAAACAGACTCTCAGCAGAAAAGGCAGAAAATTGATGTTTCTCAAGCACAACCTTCCTATATTTGAATTTCAATACTAGTGCAAAAAGTATATATAATCCATTGTAAAATCTCTTTCATTAAGGGCGAAGGTTGGGGAAAGAGGTTGGTGGGGTGCATTTGAGTTGGGTCCCCGTCCCGCACTCTGGTAACAATTATATTAATAGATTGTGGCTAAAACTCGATATATATATATATATATATATATATATATATATATATATATATATATATATATATATATATATATATATATAAAAATATATATATATATATATATATATATATATATATATATATATATATATATATATATATATATATATATATATATATATATGGTGATATTTGGTTTAGAGCGACAAGAGCCACGATCCACATCTCAAAAACTACAATAGTTACAGGAAAAAGGAATACATTGTTGGAATCTTGGCAAAATTTTAGGGCGGAAAATGGAAAAAAAAATGAAAATTTTTTTAAAAATCATATCTCAAAACTACAATAGCTACAGGAAAAAGAAAAAAATTATAGAAACCTTGTAAAATTTTATTTAGAAAATGAAAAAAAAAATAAATAAATAAATAAAATAAATATTGGCTATTTTTTTTTTAAGAGTAGGGGACATAATATATATATATATTATTTGTAAAGGTATTACACGGCAATTTAGGGGCTCGAGCCGACATGGGGAACACAGGGGGGGACGTTTTCCATACCCTGTAGGGGAGGGGGCGGAGGAACCCGCGACACCCAAATACCAAAGAGCGGGGTTCTGAGACCCTCCCGAGGGGGGGAATTATCCTACCCTGTAGTTCCCTTGGAAGGTTTGAGAGACCCTGACTCCTAAGCATCGGTGTATACCCTTGGGGTATTCTTTAGAAAAAAAAAAGCAAAATTTAATAGAAAGTCTATTTATTTTAACGAGTAACCAATAAAAGGTCTCTAAATAGGCTCTCTAATCATATTACTATAATTATTAGCAATAATTTTTTTTTTTTTTTATTTTTTTTTACATTTTCCTAACTAAAATTTTACCAGGATTTCAAATTCCTCTTCGCTGTAGCTATTGTAGTTTTTGAGATATATTTTTTTCTTGTTTTTTTTTTTTTTTACATTTTCCGCCCTAAAATTGGACCAGCATTCCAGCAATGTATTCCTTTTCCCTGTGGCTATTGTAGTTTTTGAGATATGGATTGATGATAGTTGTCGCTCTAAACCAATTATCACCTATATATATATATATATCAAACATCCGCATCCGCATCCGCATCCGCGGATATTAAAATCAAACATCCGCATCCGCGGATGCGAAAAAAATGACATCTGCTGCATCACTAATATATATATATATATATATATATATATATATATATATATATATATATATTAACCTTAACAATGGGTTCAAAGTTAAATTTAAAAAAAAAAATGTCAAAAATTTAAATTTGTTTTAATTATTTTTGCAACTTATCCAATTTTTGTGAAATTTTCGGAGTAGGTATATTATGTAGAGTTACAAAACTTTGATTTAGAGCACTTTTCTGTATATACCCAACCACTCGACATCTGGTCCCAATATGACTTGCCTATTTTGAGTGACTATCTCGAAATAAACCTTTAGTACTTAGATGTATACTAAATTAAAGTTTAAATTTTATGCCTCCTTAGCCAATGTAAACTATTTCCAACGAAAAAAATATCTCTGTGCCTATTTTTTTTTTTACATTTTCTGGAGGAGGGGTGAAAATTTTAACAACTAAAAGTTCTCTCTTAACATCCAATTTTTATGAAAATTTCAGTGTAGATTCAATAGGACTAGTTACATGTGCAATGTGCATGTTACATGTACTTGTTACATATTACATGTACATGCTACATGTTACTGTATTTTTATATTTAGAACATTTTTCTATATAACAAGCAATATGACCTCAGGAGAAGTTATTATGATGGCTGTTTCAAATTTGACATGGCGTGCACAGAGGCAAAATGAAATATAAAAAAAATGTCTAACTAAAAATTCTTCAATTCTCTAAATATTATTTACTCCGATAATTTTATTTACAAAACTCAAATGAATATAAAATAAACTAGAGAAAATTTTAAACCTTTGACCAAAAATGTTTACCATCTGCCAGAATAATGGTAAAAAAAATCTATGAAGAAATTTTCTTACTTTTTTGTACTGGTTAAAGAAGATATAAGCTTAGTACATTTATTGAAGTTTTGTAGCTTGTCCAGTTTTATATCCACACCAAAAATATATAAAATCAGTTGAATGGTAAAAAAATTACCACATATTGAGTTTAATTTTTATTTTTATTTTAACAAATAGAATAATAATAATAATAATAATAATAATAATAATAATAATAATAATATAATAATAATAATAATACATAGATAATAATAATAATAATAATGATTAATATTACTAGTAATATATTAATATTAATAATAATAATAATAATAATAATAATAATAATAATAATAATAATAATAATAATAATAATAATAATAATAATAATAATAATAATAATAATAATAATAATAACAATAATAACAATAATAACAATAATAACAATAATAATAATAATAATAATAATAATAATAATAATATTAATAATAACTGACAGAGAAATAATAATAATAATAATAATAATAATAATAATAATAATAAAAATAATAATAATAATAATAATAATACACACACACACACACACACACACACACACACACATACATACATACATAATAATTCCTTTTTGAGATGTAGATATTGCCAGCTAGATAAAGAACGGAATAAGCATATTCCTGAAAGGTCTGAAAGATACGATTTTCTTAATGTTCTTAAATTTAACATATTTAGAGGTATACTTGTGAACTAATAGAGTAGGTTTTTTTATATGCATTGATAGTGAAAAGGTATGTTATTATATAAACTTTTAACAGTAATTTGAACGTTGTTATAATAGGCAAGAAGATTGTTCGGCCAGCGGACCGGAGCAAAAATATTTAATCCTGATTATTATCCAGCCTCTGGTCTTCAGCCAGTCATTGCCGGTGTTACAACATTAAATAATAATAATAATAATCGTGATAATCATAAAATATTAATAATAATAATAATAATAATAATAATAATAATAATAATAATAATAATAATAATAATAATAATAATAATAATAATAATAATAATAATAATAATAATAATAATAATAATAATAATAATAATAATAATAATAATAATAATAATAATAATAATAATAATAATAATAATAATAATAATAATAATAATAATAATAATAATAATAATAATAATAATAATAATAAATAATAATAATAATAATAATAATAATAATAATAATAATAATAATAATAATAATAATAATAATAATAATAATAATAATAATAATAATAATAATAATAATAATAATAATAATAATAATAAAAATAAAAATAAAAATAAAAATAAAAATAAAAATAAAAATAAAAATAAATAAATAAATAAATAAATAAATAAATAAATAAAGAGAAGATATTGAAACGAAGAAGAAAATGAAATAATGGCACGAAAAAAAATCAAGAAGAAATTGCATGAGTGCCAAAAGTAAATGACAAGACGCATGTGAATAATTCTATTAAAACAAAATATTAATTCAATCGGACAAAAGGAAAAAAACTTAAAAGATATAAAAGTTAACATAAATAATGGAATTATATGTGCCAAATCTAATGAAAAATCCTTTTATAATTCGTAAATTATATTTTAAAGCCGATGCTAAAGTTACATTTAATTTTATATAATTTTTTTTTCTTAAATTCTTTTATATTCCGAGAATCCATTCCATTATTAGTTTGCTTGTATAATGGTCGTAATATTTATATTCTTTATTTAAGTCGTAAGATATATTCTTTTAAACACACGATATGTGAGCATGTTAATATTTAAGTTTATGAATTGTAATATAAACTTTTATATAAATCGATAATGACATCTACGTTTAGGTTTTTCTTGAATGGGTATGAACGATATTTTA
>JABUQX010011224.1:10000-15000 GCA_015478945.1 Trachelipus rathkii | reverse complement strand
TGATAGTGAAGGCAGATAGGCTTTAAATCTTTCTATGAGATCTTCCTGTGTGGGGATGATTTTATTTAGAGAATTATTGAAGTGTTGAGAATTTTTTAATGAGTTATTTTTTATAGGGGTATATGTATTTGTGTTCTTGAGAAGATTGAATGATTTTGTAGGTATTTGTTGGTATTCTAAAGTACAACACATATCACCTTTATCAGAACGTGAGATGGTGATATCTTTATTTTAGTTAGTTTGATTAAGGCATTAAAAATCTTAAAGGAAATCCAGTTTTGTTCAGAAATTCTTTTTGAAATTTGAGTAAGACGCCAAATAGTATATCGTTAGCTTGATATCCAGGTTCTGGTTGTGATTCTGTATTGTATTATTAAAGTTGTTAAATGAATCCAGATCCCTGTTCGGTAAAACAAAACTAAGACCAAAACCCAACAAGGATTTTTCTGTAGAGTTTAAATTGTAACTAGAAATATTTTCAATGATGTCCGGATTTGAATATGTATTCCAAGCACTTTTATTGAAAAGACGATTTAGTTTGATTTTCAAATGGGTATTTCGAAAGCTTTTTTCTGATGTCTTTAATGTGATAAGCGTAATCCAGCAATTTGGAAAATAGGTTGAATCTTCGAAGTTATTAAAAAAATACTGTTGCAGATGTTTGAAATTGCAGTAGTTGTGTCTGAATTTATTTTTTATTTCTTGTTTTTATCCTTGGATCCGGACATTCAACAAATGTCTGTAGATATCCTGAAACGGGTCATTATTATTCAAATGGATATATCTAAGAATGAAACTTCTTGGTATAATATAATCCCCAAGCAATCCTTTATCATTAAAAACAGTAACAATTTCAATCTACAAAAAGGAGAATACCCCATAGATGAAGTAACTAATATGTATTTAAAAGAATCTACCTCCCTCGGCAGTTTACTCAGGAAAATCTAACACAATAAATATTTCATCACTACGAAGATTTAAAATAATGACCAAGTAGCCAGATATGAAAAAGTAGCCAAATTCAATTTATCCTTTATGCATTTCCTTTCAGTCCTGAAGAAGTGTATCCTGTACGATCACGAAAGCTTGATTCATTGTTAACTTTTTATAATTTCTATGTTCCTTGGTGTTAAAATTAGTTACGTAAATTTAATAAACAAAATAAGTTTCTTTCAATCATTACCTCAAGGGGAAGCAAATATATTGTCGTAATTATTTTATAATTACTCCATCTGTCACAATTGTTACCATTATTACCTAAGGGGTGCAGATGATTGTATTTGCGAGTATCTAGCCTGAACTTGTATTTGGGGAAATCGTGAGTGCAATGGTCATCATTTTTTGTAAATAGTAGTCTTAAAAAGTAATTTATATATATATATATATATATATTATATATATATATATATATATATATAAATAAATAATATATATATATATATATATATATATATATATATATATATATATATATATATATATATATATATATATATATATATATATATATATATATATATATATATATATACATATATATATATATATATATATATATATATATATATATATATATATATATATATATATATATATATATATATATATATATATATATATATATATATATATATATATATATATATATATATTAGAGATTCACCGGAGAGTAATTTTGGCTGATGGCCGGAGAGCCGGAGGCCGGAGAATGAAAATTGAAAAAGTTCTTAAATTAGCTGGTTGATTTTATATCCGTCTATCATAGTATATAAAACGCACAGCCATAAGACATGAGTGCGACTCAAGCCTACAGGCACAGCCATAAGACATGAGTGCGACTCAAGCCTACAGGCACAGCCATCAGCCAATCGAGTCAGTCTGCTTTGCTAAACAAAGCCAGTTGAACACTGGGCAGAAAGTAAACCTTTGCCATATATATATATATATATATATATATATATATATATATATATATATATATATATATATATATATATATATATATATATATATATATAGGTTCATGTTAATAAATCCTTACGTTTTTCTCTAACTCATAAAATTTTAGGTTAAATTTTTACAACTTAGTTTAAATTTTTAAAATGTATGGTAAAAAAAATTACTTACATTAATGGTTATATATTTAATGGATGTTGAAGTTTTATAATGTCATTCAAATATCACTTGTCAATAGAATCTTATTAGTCATCAAAAAAAATGTTTTGTGGTGAAACATTGTCAACATTTATTGAAAATTAAATCAAAATATTTGAAACTGATTTATTGAAAAATTATTATTTATAAAATTAAATATACAAAATAAGAAAATTACCAAACAAATCTAAGTTGAAATTCACAAAGCGTGAAAAAATTGAGTTTTGAAAGTTGTTAGTTGAAACAACTATCTTCGTCAAAACTCTTATTTATAATTTTCTTTTTATAAATTTTATTACATAAATGTAATCTTTATATATATATATATATATATATATAGGTATATATATATATATATATATATATATAGTTTTAGTATATATATATATATATATATATATATATATATATATATATATATTATATATATATATATATATATATATATATATATATATATATATATATATATTTATCGAGAAACGATAAAAAATAAACTAGATAGATTGTCACGTGGTATTTAAAAACTGATAAATTTTTGGAATTACATGTGCGAAGATTTATTTTACTGTTTTTAGTTGATTTCCCCCTTCCTTTTGTTTTGTGGTTGTCCTACTTTTAATACATGTTCTTTATTATTATTATTATTATTATTATTATTATTATTATTATTATTATTATTATTATTATTATTATTATTATTATTATTATTATTATTATTATTATTATTATTATTATTATTGGAAAATACATTTCTACCTGGAGTCAGCGTCATATAGAGACTAGACAAATGGTCCATACTTTCAAATCTTTTTTTAATTGGACAATAATTGTGTCCAATGTTCGGTAAAATACAGCAGTTTGATAATACCTCAACGGATCTAATAAACGCTCATCCTGGACTAACTCATCAAAATGACGTTTAGTTCTACGAACTCTATGATCTGGAAAAATGGCATCAAGACACCATTGTTGGGCAACAGCAGAAGCAGTTGCCATAGTATCTTCAAAATTATTTTTTAAATGTGAAAGGCTATTAATAGCGTTATGAAGTACAGTAGTTGCTTTTGATAGATCAGCGTTACTGTTCTGGAGAAATTTCGAAACCAAGTTAAGAGATTCTAGTATTAATGTATGAAAAACGACCTGGAAAACAAATTCAAAATTTTCCATGTGTTTTTTCAATCCATTTGCCTTTGCTCTTTCATCGAGTTTTGTAGATTGCAGAACCAATTTGAATAAAACTCTCATTATAAGAGAATAATTGTAACGAAGAGCTTTCAAAGAGTCCAATCTCGATGACCATCTAGTAGGACAAAGTTTTTTGAGGGACAGAGACGACGACTCCAAAAGTTCCCATCTTTTACAGCTTTGGCTGAAAAACAAATATAAATTTTCGACCATATCATAAAATAACTTGTTCTCTTGTATACTTGACACAGCATCATTTATGACAAGATTTAAATTATGAGCCGCGCAGTGTACGTATTTAGCAGTTGGTTGCCGTTGCTCAATTCTTGTTTTTACTCCACTATAAATACCGGACATAACTGCTGCACCGTCATACCCTTGACCACGGCATTTTGACAAAGACAGACCCCTTTCTTCAATACCTTTTATTATTTCGTCTTCTATTCCACTAGCTGTTTGGTCGCGTAGTTGTTTGAAACCTAAAAAACTTTCATTTATTTTAAGCTCGATAGGTCGTCCACATACGTCTTTACAAATAGTAACGTATCTATAAACTTGACTAATTTGGTCGATCTTACTTATATCTTGTGTAGTATCTATAATTATAGAGAAAAACTGTGCGCCTTTTATCTGACTTACTATATATATTTCAACTTTTTGGGAGAGAACTTGAATCAAATCATTCTGAATTTTGGGGCTTAAATATTTTTGGCTTCCTTTTGGCACGTTTAAAATATGTTGCAGCACCGGATCATATTTAGAAAGCAACTCAATAATACCTAGAAAATTCCCACTATTACTTCCTAATTCTTCCCTATGGCCTCTAAATGCTAGGTTATTAGCTGCTAAAGTAAGAGTAATACTGATTATTCGGTCTAGAATTTGACACCACTTGTTCGTTTCTTTCTCTAATTCGGAAGTCATATTAGCATCTATTGTTCTTTTCTTTTTCCATGAATTATAAGTAATGCAGGCATTTAAATGTGAACAGCTGGCTTCATGCTTTACAATTTTTTTAGATAAACATTGCCAGTCACGTACACCATCTATCCAGGCATAGTGAAAAGATGACATTTGTCTATCTGCAAATAACCAACAGGCTTCACAGTAAACACAATCTTTTTTCACTGAGTAACAAAGCCACTCTCTAGTTATTTTCAATCCAGTTTTTGTGTTTTTTTCATAGTAACACTCTGAAAATGATCTTTTATTTTGCTTAGGATCTTTTGGGAAAGGGCCTTTAGGCCTGCAAGGTTCATTGCGAACAATAAATTCTTTCATACAATCATCTAAAATATCGGGGAAGTTTGCCTTATCAGTTGGAAATTCTTTCACATTATAGTCAGTACTCATCAACTGGCTATCGTTAGGAACATTCTTAATAACATCAGATTCAAATATGGTAGAGTGCTATATATATATATATATATATATATATATATATATATATATATATATATATATATATATATATATATATATATATATATATATATATATATATATATATATATATATATATATATATATATATATATATATATATATTTGTTAGTCGACACTTGACCACTGGAAACTGAAACCACGGGCACGGGCCCCACATGCACCGGGCCCTCCCGCATTGCAGGCCTTGCGGTCCCGTAAGTTACGCCACT
>JABUQX010011224.1:0-2500 GCA_015478945.1 Trachelipus rathkii | reverse complement strand
ATATATATATATATATATATATATATATATATATATATATATATATATATATATATATATATATATATATATATATATATATATATATATATATTATAAATTTTAATAATTGAGGGGGGAAGAGAAGAAACGAGGTGGAGAGAATGGTTCGACAGTATGGATAGAAGATAAGAAATATTGAAGGAGAGGTGTTGATAGATTTCTGTTTAAGGAAGGGAATAAAGATCATGATGGGTTTTTCCAACAGAGGGACTCACATAGGTTCACAAGATATAGATGGAACAATATCACAGGAGAATTCGATCAGAGATCTATTATAGACTATATAATATCGTCTGATAGTAGGCTAAATAAGGAATGTGAAAGTGATGCCTGGAGTAACAATATATATTCGGATCATAGATTATTGGTAACGGACCTGGAGGTGAAGACAGATAAGTTGCAGAATAAAGAAAAGAGAAATGTGATTAAAGTGGAGTCACTGAAGGAGCGTGACAGGAAAAGGAAATATATTGAAATAATAAGTCAGAATCTAGAACAATTAGAATTAGTCGCAGAGATAGGGGGAGAAACAAGAAAAGTAAAAAGGTCAGCAGAGAAAACCCTGGGTAAAGGATGGGTAGGAGGAACGAGGAAAAGACACAAGAGGCGGTGGACTGAAGAAGTGAAGGAGGCAATAAAGAGGAAAGCAGTATTGATGAGAAGGTGATTGAAAAATAAAACTACACAGACAAGGGCTCAGTATATGAAGGTATGAAGTGAATAAAGCAGAGAGAGTGAAAAGAAGAGTAAAAGAAAAGGCAGATGGAATTGGACGTGAGGGCAAAAAGGAAGAGGATTTTTAGACTGGCAAAAACATATAGAGGATCAAAGAGGAAAGTGTGCAATATCAAGGATAAGCAAGGTGAATTTTTGGTGAGATCAACAGACAAACAGGAGATGAACGGAATACTTCAGAGAACTGTTAAATGCGAATGAGCAGGTGGGGATGGGGGAGAAGAGAAAGCTGAAGGAGGGGAGGATGAGGAGGGGGAGGAGATCACTATGGAGGAGTTGGAGGTGACTCTGAGAGCAATGAAGATGGGGAAGATGGGATACTCATAGAACTAATAAAAGAGTGCTATGGAGAGTGCTAGAGAGAGAATATGCAGTGGATAAAAAGTTGAGAGGAGCCCTGGAGAGTTTGTAATGTATAAGAATAATTAATGTAAGAGCAGAATATGAGAATAAGGAATGGTTTGAGGTGAGAACTGGAGTCAAACATGGAAGCGTGTTGTCACAAATTTTGTTTGTAGCATATTTGGATGTAGTGATAAAGAAGGTGAGAGAGGATATAGGAGATTTGGACTGTGATATTCTGGCGTGCTGGAGCGAAGACGGAGATAGGCTGAGAGAGGTGGTGACTTGTTTTGCTAATAGGCTTAGAGAGGCCGGTCTGACTATGAACACAGAAAAGACTGAGATCATGGTGGTTAGTAGGGGAGAAGGAAGGGGTGAGAGTAGATGTGGAAGGGACTGAGATAAAGATGGTGGAGAAATGCAAATACTTGAGTGGAGTATTTGGAAGAGGAGGAGGAAATGTACAGGAGATAACAAGTAGGATAGCTCAGTATGGGAAGCTGTAAGAACAGGGTACCCCATACTGAAAGATAAACAAATGAGTATGGAGGTGAAAAGGGTGATATTCGACGAGATGTTAACACCGATTCTACTATATGGGCAGAGACATGAAGTACGACCACAAGAGAGGATAGTAGAATACAGTCGGCAGAGATGTACGTTTTGAGAGTGAGAGGGAAAGACTAGAAGACAGACAAAGAAACTTAAGAATAAGGGAGGAGGTTGGAGTGAAGGCTATATTAAATAAGATGGATGCAGCCAGATTGAGGTGGTGGGGACACCTGGAGAGGATGCAGGAGGAGAGAGTGGCCAAGAGGAGATGGGAGTGGAGACCGGAGGAAACAAGACCAAGAGGAAGACCTAGGAAGAGATGGGAAAGCTCGGTGGAAGACTCATTGAGAAGACATGGATTGCCGTCGATGCAGGAGCTGAGGGAAGACATGGAATGCTGTCGATGCGGGAGCTGAGAGAAGAGGGAGTCCTGGAGGATAGAGGAAGATGGAGAAGAGCTCTGGCCCCGTTGACAGGGTCTTGACCCTTCCTGGGAGCGGTTGTAAGTTATAACATATATTATTAGTTAGTTATTATATTGTCTTTATGTATATATTTCTATAATGAATATGTATAATATATATATATATATATATATATATATATATATATATATATATATATATATATATATATATATATATATATATATATATATATAGTATACATATGTATATATATATATATATATATATATATATATATATATATATATATATATATATATATATATATACACTGTATGAAGTTTATGCACGAAAAACGCGAAAGCGTTCTAATGATAAATGAAAACGGCTAACACCCATCTGAACGCAAACGAAGCATACCG
>JABUQX010011223.1:35000-38290 GCA_015478945.1 Trachelipus rathkii | reverse complement strand
CAGAGCATATATATATATTATATATATAATATATTATATATATATTATATCATATATATAATATATATATATATAACATTATATATATATAATATATATACTATAATATATATATATATATATTATAATATATATATATTATATATATATATTTATATATATATATATTTATATATAATATTATATATATTATATATATATATATTATATATATAATTATATAATATATATATATATATATATATATATATATACTATAATATATAATAATTTATATATATATATATATATAAATATATATATATATATAATATATATAATATTATATATATATATATATATATAGGTCAAGCCTCCAGAAGCAACATGGCAATGTAAAGGACAAAAGTTATTTTAGAAAAAATAAAATTACATTTTTGTAATCAGGAGATTTTTATGGATGAAATTTTAAAAAAAAATAACGCTTTTAAAAAATTAAAAATTCTTAAAAAGTTGCCAAACTGTATGATAAGTATCGTTTTTGAGAGGTCGATATAGTGTACGATTTATTGATATATACTATCGACTATATATATATTATTGATATATAATTATAATATATATTATTATATATATAATATATATAGTATACATATATATATATTAATATAAGTATATAATATATATATATATATATATATATATATATATATATATATATATATATATATAATATATAATATATATATTATATATTATATATATATATATATATATATATATATATATATATATATATATATAGTATATAATATAATACTATATATAATATATACTCAGGAACGTACGCATGCCAGGCCGTAAATCGTTACTAAATCTTAAGGTTATTAATATAAATATTCTAGAATAAATTACTTTTTTTTAAGTTTCACCTATGAAATTGCTCGCTGAATTCAAAAATGTTATTTATTTTCCTGTAGCTGCATGCAGATACATGCATGTTTGCTTTCCTGTAATATTATATAATAATATATATATATATATATATATATATATTAAATTATATATATATAGTATATATTATATATATATATAAATATCATATTTATAATATTTATATATATATATATTACTACTATACTATATATTAGGTCTGATTTATGAACCATAAATAGACGTTAAAGGTGCGAAAAAAATTTTTTTTTTGATATATCTAAAAATTGATATATGGATATAGAAAAATCGATATAGCGATATTTTTTTAAACTAAAGGAATACCGTAGGGTAATCCTCATAGATGGCAAGAGTCGGGGTCTCTCGTCGGTCTCCCGGTGGACGACGGGGGTCCCCTCTGTCCCCCGTCGGCTCGAGCCCCCTAAAAATTTAAGCTAATATATATATATATATATATATATTATATATATATATAATATTTACACATTTATTATTATTAAAAAATATATATAATATATAATATATATATATATATATATATATATATATATATATATATATATATATATATATATATATATATATATATATATATATATATATATATAATATATATATATACTTATATAGTATATATATATATTTATATATTATATTATATATATTATATTGCAAACAACAAAATTTATAGGTCAGACTTTATATTAGTACATGCATTTATCTAAAACAACTACAGCAGATACATAAAAATCAAATAACATATTTTCCGAATCAGCGTGGAAATTTATGTGGTAGCGTATATAATTAGGAAACTTTTGAGAGTTAACTGTTAACTTAAAAAATTAGAAATTAGAAATTAAAAAAATGCAAATGTACGACGTTTTAAGAATTTCGGTTTATGAGTATTATTACTGCGTTCAAGAATCGCCAGGGACGTGGATTTGCCAAAAATTGCTTTTTTTTTATCATTTTTTTTTTTAACTAAGGGAAACCCTGTGGAACCCCTTGGTAAACCGCAAAGATGGAAAGGTTCTGGGTCTCTCGGCCTTACCGGGGGCGGGGGAAAACGCACGTCCCACCGCCGGCTGGTATGGTCGTCCATAAAGAAAAATTATTATATTATTTTCTTACCTATTCTATGGTTGCAAACGATGAGGAAGATTTAAAAAGCCATTTCTGGTAACTGTAGCGGTCCTTTATTATTATTATTATTATTATATTATTATATTCATATATTATTATTATTATTATTTATTATTTTATTAATTATTATTATTATCTATTATTATTATTATTTTATTTTGTTTATGGAGGAGTTATTTTACATTATATAAATATGAAAATCAATATTTTTAAGACATTTCTAATTTTTTTATCTACATTTTCTGGACTAAAATTCTTCAGTGATTACAAAAATGTCATTTGTTTTAGTGTAGCATTTGTAGTTTTGTAGATAAATGCATGTACTAATGTAAAGTTAACATTATAATATATATATATATATATATATATTATATATAATATATATATATATATAACTATATATATATTATATATTATAATATATATACTATATATATATTATATATATTATATATATATAATATATAGTATATATAATATATATATATCTTCATCCTCCCTTTCTTTCCCCACTAGATGTGGGGGTAGGTTGCTTAACATGTACAGAAATAAGATAGTTAAGTGAAAGCTCTTCGCAGTAAAAAAAAAAAAAAAAAAAAAAAAAAAAAAAAAAACTAGGGCTTCACGAGATTGCGATGGACCCTCACTGTGGCATCTCGTCAATGTGTAGGGTTCCTCCCCTGGGCCAGACCCACAGCCATACACCCTCACAAAACCCCGCCATTTACTCCTATTATGCACCTTTCTTGTTGCTTCTGCCAAACTTACATTCCTCTCCTTCAGACATTCCTTTACTGACTCTATCTACTTTTTCTTCGGTCTCCCAGCCGGTCGATTCTCAGAACACTCACCACTATACATCCGCTCTTAACCAACCTCCTTTCATTCATGCCTTCCATATGACCAGACCATCTTAATGGACTCTCGTTTATTGCTCACCATTCAGCATAATTTCACCTCAAATTCTTTCACCACCCTATCCATATGCAAATTAAATAACTAAGGAGACATAACACATCCCTGCCTCACTCCACTATTAGTATTAAAACATTCACTTTCAACTCCATTTATTCTTACACATGCTTCACTATCGTCATACATACTTTTGATTCGATTCAGAAGCCTACCACCAACGCCATATATCACTAACAACTGCCACAGAGCTTCCTATTAATCCTGTCATATGCCTGTTGCAAGTCCATAAAACCTAAATA
>JABUQX010011223.1:0-30000 GCA_015478945.1 Trachelipus rathkii | reverse complement strand
GCATTGTTAAAACAAATATTATGAAATAAACGCATATGGCCCAAGAGAGCTTTCAATACTTTATTTGATTAAGTAGATTTTTAAAAAAAATTAGGTTTCAACTTACCAGCAGAACGGATAATCGACATGAGCCATATATATATATAAATATATATATATATATATATATAATATATATCATATAATACATATATATAGTATATATATATATATAATAATATATATATTAGATAGATAATAGATAGATAATAGATAGATAGAAGATAGATAGATAGAAGATAGATAGACTAGATAGATAGAGAGAGAGAGAGAGAAAGAGAGAGAAGATGAGAGATGAGAGAAGAGAGACGGAAGAGAGAGTCGAGAGAGATGGAGAGAAGAGGAGAAGAGAGAAGAGAGAGAGAGATTATAAAACTAATAAAAGCAAGAGATCTGACAAACCGCAAACAACAATACATATTCGTTCGTTCGCCGAGACGTTAAATTTTGGAACATGAGAGTCAATTTTCCGAATTGTTTCGTATTCACAAATTTGAATTTCAGTATTGAAAACAAAGCGGTTGTTCTTGATATGCAACCGCAAGTTGTAGGTATAAAGAGTCCACGCGGTCATATTTTCACACACATTTTTCTCCCTCAAAAATGTTATAGCGCATGAGCTGTGTTTGAAAGTTCTGCAATTAATCATGTGTTTGACATTTGGACAACTAAAATTTGATTTTTTTTTCTATAAGCAACTTATAAACCATTGGACGTTTATATAAATTATGCAATTTAACTTTCTTTAATATTTAACTTCCTACTAAAAACAATCAAAGGAATAAAAAATAATAAATATTGCCACACTAACTGCAAGTTGTATAAAATGGTGGGTGCGCAAACCTGCAACCAGGGCCACGAGCCGCCCCTTTGATATATATATATATATACTATATATTATATATAATATATATAATATATATATATAATTATATATATATATATATAATACATATATATAACGTTATATACTATATATATATAATATTAAAGCAACACAGCATTAACAATTTCCCCATACTATATATTCTTATATAATAAATTAGAAAATCGGAACTTTAGGTCACACTATGTTCATAAATTATTTATTTAGTAATAACTATTAACAGAAATCGAGTTTATTACTTAGCTTTTTAATAGACCCTGTCATATTCAGGTACAGAAGAGAGGCAAAATCAGCTTACAGCGTTCCCACTTTAAAACATCTGTCGAGCTTTAAAATTTCTAAATAATATATATATATATATATATATTATTATATATATATTATATATATACTATATATATATATATTATATAGATATATTAATATATATATAACTATATATTACTATATATACTACTTATTATATATATATACTATATATTTATATATTTTAGATGCTTTGCGGACATCTTGTGGCAGTATCACAGGGATGGATCCCCTGCCACAATTACGTGACGCACGAATCTCAGAAGTCCACTGGAGCCCAAACGCGATCATACTTACCTCCTTCCTACGGATGCTTACGGGACTCTAGAATTTCAAGGCAGGACCTCACCTCAAAAGCTCAAGTAATTACTTATTATATTATTATTATTATTATATATATATATATAATTATATACTATATATATATATATACTATATATATATATATATATATATATATTATATATAATACATCACTATACTATATATTATACTATATAATATATTTAAATATATAGAAATGTTCAAACCACAAGTACAGGAACAATATAGAATTAGTAGTTAAGCGTCAAGGACATATGCATGGAGCAAGTACATTTTTAAAAATTTTATAAACGGCTTAATTACATAACTGTAGTATTAATGTTTAAATTTTGTAACTATCATTCTCTTCTCCTTATCTTATTCTTATTGCCGTCCATCGTTACTCATCTTACCCAACATTTAGTTGGAAGAAGGGGGAGGATAAAGAAAGAATAATATATATATATATAATATATATATACTATATATATACTACTATATATATATATATATATATATATATATATATATATATCAATATTATATATATATATACTAGTATATATACTATATATATAGATGGATGCTTTTAACCTCTGCTGGGGCCTATACGGCCATTCTGCTTGGATGATTCCTGGATTATATATATATATAATATATATATATACTATATATACTTATATATATACTATATATATATATACTACCATAATATATATATCATTATATATATATATATATATATATATATACTTACTATATTATTATATATCCCATATAAGGGTGCTTGCGTGGTACCCCCCTATGGGGCTACACGGTATTCTGCTAGGGTGCTCCTGGGTACAGGAGCATCCAGCCAAAATGAAGCGCGCCATATCGACCAATATGCTTGTTGCGCGACAAATTTGCAATTAATAAGACAATTTTTCGCTTGCCGCAGGACTCGAACTATATATACTACATATATATAATATATATATACTATATTATATTATATATATATATATAATATATATATATATATATATATACTATATACTATATATAATAAATATACTTATATATATATATATACGGTAATAATATATTATACTATTATATATATATAAGCTATATATATATGTCTCAGACGTATATATATATATATATATATATATACCCTATACTATATATATATATATATACTACTATATATATATTATATATACTAATATAAAAATATATATATAAAATATATAATATATATATTATATATAATAATATATATATATATATATATATATATATATAGTATATATATATATATATATATATATCATATAATATATATACTAACATATATATATACTATACTATATATATATATATATATATATATATATATATATATATATATATATATATATATATATATATATACTATATATATATATATATATATTTTTTTATATGGTGGATTTTTTGGTTCTTGGTGGTGAATCTAAGAGAGTTGAGAAGATGGGTAGAGATATTTGCAGGTTATATAAAAGCGAGGGGTCTGAAAGTAAACGATAGAATGATGTAAGGTTATTGGTTGTGAGAAGTGAGGATAGCCCTCAGTGGGAAGTTATGTAAGATGTTGAGCAGCTGGAACAAGTGTGTCTTAGTTTAAATATTTAGGGTATATGTTGGATGAGAAGGGAACGGACGATGCAGAGTGTAGTAGGAAAGTTGTGAATGGCAGGAAGGTGGCTGGTGCAATTAAATCGTTAGGTGAATGGTGAAGGACTAAGCTAGAGTACAGCATAGGGTCTTGCATTAGTGTATGTTGTTCCTGTGCTTTTATTGTATAGTAGTGAGATTATGGTCTGGAATAAAAGTAAGATCTAAAGATTCAATGGTTCAGCATGGACCATCTTTGGGGCGTGCTAGTTGTGAAAAGAGTTAATAAATGCAGGACATGAACGTATTAGAGGAGTTGTGTGGGTGAGAAAGGGGTAAAACGAGAGATAAATGAAAGTATGTTGAGGTGGTTTGGTCATGTGGATTCATGTTGGAAAAAAAGGGATGAAAGAGAGTCGGTTGGTTAGTGGATGTGAAAAAGGGGAGTGTGTTGGGAACCGACCGGCTGGGAGACCGAAGAAAAAGTGGATTGAGTCAGTAAATGAATGTTTGCAGGAGAGAAATGTGAGTTTGGCAGAGGCGAGAAGAAAGGTGCATGATGGGAGAGAATGGCGGGGTGTTGTAAGGGGATGTTGTGGGCCCCACCTGGGCCAGGGGATTTGAACCCTACACTTGACGATTTCCCATAGTGAGGATCCGTCGCGGTTCTCGTGAAGCCTCAGGGTGGATATTTCTGATTGCGACGAGTTCTTACTAATTAATGGTTACAGAGGGGGCGGTAAGGTGGGCTTTTTTTTTCGATTTTTGCCATTTCTTTTACTGCTTTCTTTTCCGGATGCATGAAACGCACCTACTCCAATCTTGGGAAAGAAAGGTAGATGATGGATGATGATTTTATGGTTTAACAAATGCAGAAATTTAAAAGCAATATATTGAAGTAGAATAAATATATATATTTATATATATATATTATATATATATTATACATATATATAAATATATATATAATTATATATATATGATATATATATATATATATATATATATATAATATATATTATATATATATATATAATATATATGTAAGGCTGGGCTTTCTTTTTCGACTTTTGCCATATTCTTCTACTGCTTTTCTTTTCCGATGCATTGACACGCACCTTACCCCAGTCTTGGGCAAAGAGGAAGAAAAGAAAGAAAATAAAGATATTATATATATCATATATATATATATATATATTATATATATATATATATATATATATATATATATATATATATATATATATATTATATATATATATATATATATATATATATATATATTGCAGTATATTCGTCTTTCCCATGACACTCCACCAAATTTAATTCTAGAACTTCTCACCCGAGAATGGGGTTTAGGTCTACCAAAATTATTAATAAGTATTCAGGGAGGAAAAACAAATTTCGACCTTCAGCCAAAACTTAAGAAAGTAATTAGGAAAGGTCTATTGAAAGCCGCCAAAACCACAGGAGCTTGGGTCTTCACGGGTGGCACTAATACAGGTAATTTATGTTACTAAATAACTTTCGGGTCGTTTTATTTCTTTTTGATACTATTACCCGAAAATCATAGGGGAAAAATAAAAGTCACAACGTATCTTTTAGAAAGGATACTCTTTAGCTCTTGCACTATTTTCCTCATGAGAATGTTCTAGAACAGAGGTTCTTAACATTTTTTTGGTCACAACCCCAATGTCGACAAGAAGATCAACTTCGTCACCCTTGGATTTATTTTATTAAAAATGGTAATGCAATATTATAAATATGTGTATTATTTATTCATTATTACAAAGAGTGCAACAAAATACTCATCAATCTTTACACATTTTTTTTATTTTCGTTTTTTTACACGTTTTAAACACTAAGAAGGTTTAAAATTTAGAAGAACTTAACACATTAATTTTCTTCTTTTGGGTCGGGTCTCAATCCATAAGTTAAGAACTGTTCAAGAACTTTAATGGTAGATGGAAGTTGCCTCTCCGAAAGTTTTGATCCGCAATTTAACTTTTATATATAATTGAAGATGTCGTTATAAGCATATGTCATGATATAATTTTTATTCTTTTCTGTTTACTAAGGAGTAACACGTCAAGCTGGAGAAGCTTTGGACTCTAATATCTTGCACAATACTTCAGGCTGTTGTCAACCTCCTTTTTCTTTCGTTGAATGTGGTAGTATGTATCTACTTAAATCCTGTTATATTTGTTTCACTGTAATTGTAATGTAACTTTGTGGTATTAGATTCATACAAATCTTTCCTTGGTTCAGTTTCCACTTAAATCCTGTTATATTTGTTACACTGTAATTGTAATGTAACTTTGTAAAATTAAGTTCAATACATTCCTAAACTTTGTGCATAAAAATACAAATTGTTTGAATATATATATATATATATATATATATATATATATATATATATATATATATATATAAATATATATAATATATATATTATATATATATATATATATATATATAATATAATATATATATATATATATATTAGAATATATTTAGTTGAATGTGGTAGTATATATATATATTGCTGCTTTGATCTACCTTTTTCCCAAGATTGGGAGTAAGGTGCGTTACATGCATCGGAAAAGAAAAAGCAGTAGGAGAATATGACAAAAGTTCGAAAACAAAGACGTCCCTTATCATCCTCTGAACCATTAATTAGTACGAACTCGTCGCAATCAGAAAATCCACCCTAGAGCCTTCACGGGACCGGCACGGAATCCTCACCATGGTAATCGGTCAAGTGTAGGGCTCATCCCCTGGCCCAGGTGGGCCACAACCATACCGCCCTTACAACACCCCGCCATTCTCTCCTATCATGCCACCTTTCTTCGCCTCTGCAAAAACTCACATTTCTCTCCTGCCCAACATTCCTTTACTGACTCAATCTACTTTTTCTTCAGTTTCCCATCCCGGTCGATTCCCAACACACCACCACTATACATCCGCTTAACAACCGACTGTCATTCATTCTTTCCATATGACAAACCATTTCAACATACTTTATTATTCTCTCATTACCCCTTTCTTTCACACCACATAACTCTCTAATACGTTCTTCCTCATTTTTATCAATTTTCACACCAAATCCACACCTAATATTACCATCTGAACACATTGAACTCTAGATCTATACCTCTTATTCCAGACCATTAGTCTCACGTACTATACATGTAACCACAGGTAACAAACATACCCTCATGTAAGATCCTAGCGCCACTCAAGACTTAGTCCTTTTACGTTCACCAACGCATTTATTTGCACCAGCCACCTCCTGCCATTCACAACTTCTCTACTATACACTGCATTTATCCGTTCCCTTTTCATCCAAACATATAACTAAATATTTAACTCAGACACTTGTTCCAGCTGCTAACCACTAACATAACTTCACACCGAGGACTGTCCTCACTTACAACCATAATCTTACAGACCTTACTCTTATCTACGTTTACTTTCAAACCCCTCCTTTTACACAAACTTCCCAAATCTCTCTACCAATCCTCTCAAACTTTCCTTCAGATTCAACCACACAAAACCAAATCATCCGCATATAATAGGTAGGGCACCTCCACTCACCTCCATTCTCCATCATTCTAACACATTTCCCTGCCACCCCCATCTCTAATTCTTTCATAACCCCATGTATACAAATTAAATAACCAAAGGGACCTAACACATCCTCCCTCCCTCACTCCACTATTAATATTAAACCAAGCACTTTTGACTCCTTTATTCTTACACAAGCTTCACTATCGGCATACATACTTTTAATCCATTCAGAATCTACCACCAACACCATATATCACTAACACCTGCCATAGAGCTTCCCTATTAATCCTATCATACGCCTGTTGCAAATCCATATAAAACCTAAATACAATTTATTTTTCTTCTCCCTCATTTTCTCAGTCATTTGTTTCAATGTAAAGATTTGATCCACACACCCTCTACCACTCCTAAACGCACCTTGTTCTTCACCAATCAGTCCTTCAGTCACTCGACGCACTCTTTCGACTAAAATACCAGCATATATCTTCCCTACAACACTCAAACTAATTCCCCTATAATTCCTACAGTTCCCCTTATCCCCTTATCCCTTATATAAGGGTACTATTACTGCTCTCCTCCAATACCTCGGAAACTCTATACCCTCCATAAATGCTTTATTACACAACTTCCAAATCCAATCAATCACCATCTCGCCTCCGTTCTTGATCATTTCACCAGTAATTTCATCTATACCTGCAGATTTACCATTCTTCAACTTTCTCACTCTACCCATTACCTCCTCCTTGCTAATGACCTCATCCCCAAAATACCTATTCCTTCTTGCACCATCAAACCCACACACATTCACTAATTCACCTCTTCATTACTGTTAATAGTTATGCAGATTTTCGAAGTGTTCTTTCCACACTCCCCTCACATCCATTTCATCAGTTACAAAAGCACCATCCCTATTCATTATTCTAAGCAGGTTCCCTTTATTCTCATTCTTAACCTTTCGCGCTTCCTTCCAGAAGAGCTTCCTATTCCCTTGTAAGTCCCCATTCATCCTCCTTCCAAACTGTTCATTTACCTCTTCTTTTCTCCTACGTATGCACCTTTTAGTATTCCTTTTTTCCTCCTTATATACTTCCAAACATCTTTCTTTTGAAACTTCATCATTAGCCTTTAGTACATTCAACCACGCTTTCTTTTTTTACTTTTAACCGCTTGCATCACCTCTTCATTCCACCACTCACTGTTAACATTCTTACTTCCTACTTTAGCACATCCACATACTTCCTTTGCACTACTAACAACTGCTTCCTTCATTTGCTCCCAGATTTCAGTTTCAACTTGTTCACATTCAACTGATTTACTTGCGAGTGTTCTTATATACTTATCCTTATTACCTTGTTCACTTAACTTCTCACTCTTAATTCTACCCACTTCTTTCCGTATCACCTTCCTCTCCATCCAAGCCCCACTAACTTAATTTTACATAGAACAACATAATGATCCGATAATCCCATTCCTAATCCTCTCACTGATTTAACATCCAACACATACTTCAACAGTGTCCTTCTTCACCAACTATAAAACAATCATACTTTTGGCTTTCATGATCCAGCTCTACTTGCACCAACTCTATATACTTATGAATACTCCCTGGTTTAAAGAAAGTATTACTTACACAAAATCCCTCTCTCCTCACAGAAGTCAATCACCTTTCCTACCATTCTCATTTCTCCCGACACCCAAAACCACCTGTTATACCATCTCTTTTTCTGATCACCTATCCAAACCATTTAGGTCCCCTAACACAATCAATCTGAAGCTCTTACTCACCCCATCCAAAACATCATTCAGATTATCCCAGAAAATCGTGCTCTCTTCAACATTTCCCTCAGATGGACCATACGTCACGACCACACATACCTTAACCTTTTCAAACTTAAATTTAACAATTAGAATTCTAGTACTCACACACACAAAGTCTACCATAGCTCTGTACCACAAGTCACTCATCAAAATTGCAACTTCTCTCCCCCTCTCATTCCCTTTCCACACTAGCACACACACATTTCACACCACATACTTTACCACTCTTTGTTTCAGTCACAGCTAGCAAATCAAATTTGCCTTTTCTAAATACATTCATCACCTCTCTCCTCTTCACCTCAACATTATTCCTCTAACATTCCATGTACCCATTACGATTTTCATACAATTTCGCGCGTGAAAATTAGAAAGGCGTTTACGGCTGGATCACGACCATCTTCGAGGCATGCATCAGCATTCCTAGCAAGAGATAGGTGGTAGTGGGCAGCCAACCAAACTACCACCGTCCCTTAGTTGCCTTCTACGACAGCATGACATACGATCTGGGCAATTCTTTCTCCCCCACACATAGGGATATAAGTAGTATATATATATATATATATATATATATAATATATATAATATATATATAGTAATATATATATATATATATATATATATTATATTAATATATATTATATATATATATATATATATATATATATATATATATATATATATATATATATATATAATAGTAAATTCCTCCTATTTTTTCGCATCTTAGATAATGAATTTTAGGACAAACTTAAAAATATTAATGTTATAAATGTTGCTTTCTTTTAATTAATTTTTCTTCTTACGAGCAAGTTTTATATAATAATTGTTAACACCTATTATTTCATATCTTTCATATTTTTCAGATATGCTGCACTTAATAGCCATCACTCCTTTTTCTTGCTCGTTGATAATGGAACTGCCGGGAAATACGGAGCCGAAATAGTTCTTCGAAGGAAGCTTGAAAACTATATATCGAAGCAAAGAATTGAAGCAAGTGAGTTTAAAAATAATTGCTGAATGTCTCTGTTTATAACCCCAAACTCAGGTCCCTATTAAATAAATTAACTGATTCCCCGAATTCTAATTTTACAGTCCTGTTCCATGCATTTATAGAACCATTTGTTTTATTTTTTTATAGGAGGAGGACTTGCTACTCCGGTTGTATGTGTTGTTATCGAAGGGGGTCCACAAACAATTCGACAAGTATTAGAGTATGTTACCGATTCACCTCCATTGCCTGTCATCGTATGTGATGGAACAGGAAGGGCCGCTGATATTCTTGCATTTGTTCATAAGTAAGATAACTCTCTGATTTTGTTTTCTATTGTTAATCGAAGTGATTGTATTTTTTATTAAGATTATGTGACTACATAGTTAGTGTAAACATTTTTTTTGTAAGTGTTATGAGTTTTGCCCTGTTTAACTACATATTGAGTTATTGTAAACATTTTATCTTTTCCAGATATGCTGTTTCTGGTCAGAATATCTTGGAAAACAACCGAGCTTCCATTATTCCTTCTTTAGAGAGAGTGTTTGATCTTAAAACCGACCAGGCTGAAAAACTTTTTGTAGAACTAATGCAACTTGTTAAAAAAAAGGATTTGGTAAGTAGTTCAACTATATTGCATGGAAGCTTTTAGTCTAATTCAATGCCTGGAACTCTTTTAAACTCTCTATAGAACCCACTATTCATTCTTTGACAAATTAAGTAAGTTTGTCTGTTTTTTTAATGATTTTGCCTATTTAAATGACCACTGTTTCATTTGGGAAGCCCAAGTTTCCTATTAAAAATAAGCCGTAGAGCAAAGGTTTGATTGTTAATTCTTCAGAACTTTTAACATAATCTATTCAAGATTAGTATAAGTTAATAAAATGTTTCAGCAGAAAATTTAGAATTTTGTTTTTATGCTATCTGTTAAAATAGTTTGATTTCTTCCTCTTTTTTTTTTAATACACTTGCTTAGCTTGTATGAAATCAAAAATTTTATTGTAGTTTTAAAATTGTATAAAGTCATGTTTTTACCGTGGATACTATAGATGCAGCTTCTTAAATCTATCCTTTACAAAGAAGGTTTTTGCACTGATTAATCTTCTAAAATAATTTTATTACTTCATGAACCCATGCACAGAATGCGTATGTACTCCTCATTGTAATTCAAGGAACCTAGTAAAAGCGTAGTCAAAATATTTGAATGTAAATTTAAAGTGCTATAATGAGTACAGCATATCATTAGCTGGATCTGGTTATTTTTGTAAATTTGTCGATTCTTTCAGAGCTGTTTAATCAAAAGATTATGTAAAAGAAACCAACTGCAATGAAGGTAAGTAGATTTATATTTTTGTTCCTTTTTTCTCATCTCCAAGATATGCATCAAATTTCATTGTTGTGTCTTATGGGAAGTGTTTGGTGGGTACAAGGGTAAATTTTTACTTTCGAAATTATAAATCTTTTTATCTATTCATTGTGCATAAATAAGAACATTAATAAGGTGAGCTTACATACTTTTCCTTGTTATATATTTTAAAGTAATAAAACATGGGGATTTTTTTTTTTTTTCTTTCTCATTAAAGAAAATTTAGCATAACTAAGGTCGACTGGTTGAGGGTTTAGTATATATCATTACATTAAGTTGGTCATTAAAATGTTAGGGCCATGTGGTCTTTTCATAATGAAATTCTTTCCCTTTTTTCTTAGCGTGTCGATGAAAAATTTGTTTTATTGCATGTCATCAAGTAAAATTGTTGCTGAGTGTTTTATGTATCACTTTCTATTGTCGAAACAATTGTAAAATAATCACATGTATTTTGACAAAAACTTCACTGTTTCCTTTCAGATAACTGTGTTTCGTTTAAAGGAAGGTTCGGAATTGGATCAAAGTATTTTGTCTGCTCTTTTGTACTCCAAGTGTCTAAGTCCTCCTGAGCAACTTTCATTGGCTCTTACTTGGAATAGAGTCGATATTGCTCGTAATCATGTTTTCAATGAAGACGTCGTATGGCCTCAAGGTACAGACTTTAGCTTCTGACTTGTTTCCGAGTGAACCTTTGTTTAGAGACGAAAGTATGTGATGAAAAATGCAATAAATATAAGGGCGAAAGTGCATAGAGATTTATTTTTAGAATATAACTTGCAGTAACGTTAGTATATTGAACAAACTGTTATAACCTTTATTCGTAAATTTGTGGACATTGGGGATAGCGATTGATGCTATGAATGAGAAGTTAGACTCTTGTTCCACATCCTGGTGAAGCGTTCTAAAGCGTCAAAAAAATATCTCCTTCCGACTCTTCTGCTTCTTTTGGGCATTTGTAATTGCATAAACTTTTCCAGACAAAAATTATATCTATGTATCAAATGTATAGTTAAAAAAGCTTTCTGCAATGACAGTTTTATAATTTTTTATTTAAAGTATTTTTGTATAAAATGTTGAAGATCCGCATACGGGGATGCTCAATTTCTCTTATTCACAAAGTATCCACATACGAGGGTGTCAAAATTTCACATCCGCGAAATTACTTAATTATTTGTATAAAGTTTTGGTCAATGTTAAAAATAATTGTTATCAACAACGTTTGTTTTTTGTTTTTGTTTTTTGTTTTTTCTGTCATAAGCTACAAATTTTTATGTTAAAAATTAATATGTTTATAACTTGTTGAATACATATTCAAATTTGTGATATAAATTTTATATTAAATAGAAACCTTTTTTCAAGAATTATGTAGTGAATCTAAAAATAGCGGTTTCTTTTCGAAAAGACGAAAATTATCAAAAATAATGATGTAAAATTTATCAATTAAAATTACGGACGTTGTATCAGAGGAATTAGAGTACCGGTTGAGGTGATTGTTATGCTTTGGGTTCAAAATACTCTTATATAATATTACAGTATTTTTATGCCTTTATGTAAAGATAGTTTTGTCATGAAAATTTTGAAGGAAGGAAATTCCCACCGTTGAAGCCCTTAACCAATGTAAACTTTAAAATGAAATATTTTATTGTTTAAAGGCTCTTTGGAACAAGCGATGATGGATGCCCTTGTCAATGATCGAATAGAATTTGTAAAGCTTTTGATCGAACAAGGCGTGTCAATGAAGAAGTTTCTCACCATAGAAAGATTGGAAGAATTGTATAACTCTGTAAGTTAGCTTTATATTTTAATAATTGATTATAATGCGGTATATATATATATATATATATTATATATATTAATTATATATATATTATATATATATATTATATATATATATATATATATATATATATATATATTATATTAGTGTTGCACCGATACCAAATTTTGAGGCCGACCGATACCGATACAAGTACTCGCTATTTTTTTATTGGCGATACTGATACCGATACCGATACAAGAATGTGCCGATACCGATACCGATACTTTATCCCTATATGGCCTTATATATTTTTATTATAATAAAATAGATATATATATATATATATATATATATAATATATATATATATATATATATTATATATATAATAGTATATTATATATATATATATATTAGCGATGCAGGTAACATCCGCATTCGCATCCGCACAATATATTAAAGACCCGCATCCGCGCTTTGCCCTGCGATGGTGCACGAATAATTTATTGTCGAGATTTGATACAAAGAATTTATATAATAAAAATACTTAAGATGAATTCTCTACGCAAATTAATAAGAGCAACATTGGGGACTCTGACTCAACTGTGTAATAGATGACCATTGATTCTCCACCATCATGAAGTTATAATAATTTGAATGTAAACAGAGTCACATGAGATTATGATGCAAAAAAAATTCAGTGCCTCACAGTTCGTCTCCGTGATATACATTAATCTCATACGCTAAGGAAGAATTTGAATCCATCTTCTAAATGAAAATGATGACGGTTTAAAAGAATGAAGTGTCATACAAACTAGATTTAGAGATTTTCTTAGTTTTTTGGAAATATAATGAACCTTATTACTATTGCAAACTTACTTAGATCCCCTCTATAAAGGCAAGTTTTTTTGTAACACAATATGTAGAACAAGTTAAATCGTCACCTTGTGTTGCAGTTCAAAAACTTCCATTCGAATAGTATATTAATTCACCACCATTAAAATGAAATAACGAAATCTACAGAACCAACATCTTTTTCTACAAGTAAATCATAAACAGATTCACTGGAAGAATTTTCTACTGTACTGGTGAGTAAGAAAGAAACACACGCATTACCAAAAGATGTAGTGCAAATGATTGAAAAACTATCACCCAAGGAAAAAACTGGACATAAGTTGTTTGGAATTTTAGTATAAGCCAAGCAATGTTTAAGAGATCACACGCTTAAGTAAAAACCGATCGCAATGGTACATAATTCTGGGCCTGTCCATCCAGCTAGTTTTCCAAGAGAGGATGATACTATTTACAATGCTGGTGGGCATAAATATATGACTGAAACGAGGAAAGACTAGACTCTCGCTAGGAAAAAGGACGTCAAAACTTTGCATTTCTTCCATAGAGCCAACAACTTCCTCAAATCGCTATTCCCAATGTCTACTCTAACTCTATAAACATTTCTTGAATACTAGCTGCGCAAAAAAGTATTTATATAATCCTTTGTAAAATTTTCTTTCACTAAGGTCGGAAGGAGGTGGGAAAGAGGCTGTGGGCGTGCATTGACGTTGGGTCGCCGTCTCGCACCTTATAACAGTGGAACAATTATTTTAATAGATTTGTGCTAAAACTTCGAAATTATATTCGGGAACATATATATATATTATTAGCTGATACTTCAGTTATATATACGCAAGTTATACTTGGATATTATATTATATATACTAATATTACTATTATAAATAATAAATAAATATATTTACTTTATATTACTTACACATTTTATAATTTAGTTATATATTATTTATATATATATTATATATAATATAATATATTCAGATTGAAAATATAAATCCGGCGGGATGTTTAAAATCAAACATTCGCATCTGCAATCTGCATCATGTGGATGGCGGAAATTTGGAATCGTCACATCACTAATATATACTATATATATATATAATATATATATATATATATATATATATAGGACTTATATATATATATATATATATAATATATATATATATTATATATATATATTTATATATTATATCTACAACACTGGTTAACGAAATCATACTGTTTTCTAACCATGCGGAGGTGCCCAGGCCGTAGCTCCGCGCATTAAGATTCATCACGTTTATTAAAAATAAAAATTGTTGTTAATAATTATAGTATATCAGCGGCGACTCCAGTAACCTTTTACTACTCGGGCTCCTCTCTCTCTCATCTCTCTCTCTTTCTCCTCTCTCTCTCTCTCTCTCTTATATATAAATATATATATAATACATATATATATAGTATTATAAATATATATATATAAATATATATTATATATATATATATATATATAATTATATTATGTATAAATATCTTTTTAGAATTAAATATGGGCTAGCCGTAGCAGGTATTATATATAAGAGAAGAATCCTTTGCTGCAACATCTGGTTAACTTAGAGATCCAAAATTCAACAATTTAACAACATTTTATAGGCTAGATTCTCACGATACAATCTCCAGCATTCGATTTGAGAACGAACAGTCACCTTTTTTAATGGATTAATAGCAATTATTTATTAGCGATTATTCTTACACTCTTGATTTATTTTATTTTTATTTATAACTTTAATTTTACATAATCTTTTATACTTAATGTAATATTTTCATTCATATTGACCCATTTTCACAAAAAAGAGAATTTTATCGTACATTTTGATATTTTTATAAAAGGTTTGATCGTTTCTATAATGTAACTCGCGCTAAGCAACGAAGCAGCACGAAGTATAGGAGTCAGCCTTTGATATAATAGATAATATAATATATATATATAAATATATATATATTAAATTATAAATATATTAAATATATATATATATATATTATAATATATATATATAATATTATTGATAAGAAATAACTGCATAAATCCATTCTACACCTCACCCGCAGAGATGTGATAGGTTTATATATATATTTATATATATATATATATATATATATTTATATAATATATATATATATATAATAATATATTATATATATATATATATATTATATATATATATATATTATATATATAATATATATATATATATATATATATATTATATATATATATATATATATATATATATAACAAGATGAAACAACAAATACCCGTCTGAATTTATGAATTTTCATTCAATATAATCCGCTTTAAATCTAATTTTCTTCCAAATGGACAAACTCCATCACAAATAGTTGAACAATTAATTTGTAATATAAACCATTGTTATTTTTTTTATTTCTGCTTATTCCAAAAACCACGTACTCATCACAATAGCGATTCCAATTGTTTAAAACAAAAGTAAGCCAAGCATGAAATCGCGTTTGTTTAAACTGGGAAATTCGTGCTAAAACTAGGTGAGCATTTCTTATTGAGCGTAAGCACAAAATGACAAAAACGAAGAAAACGGTCTAATTAAAAGCAAAGGAAATTACTAAAAATTCATTCTATCGTAAACGATTTGTATTATTACAATTACGATTAAAAGGAGATATAACTAAAGAAAATTAGTCCCAAGTAAAGTATTTGTTGGCTTGCTAATTATTTATCGCAATCCCACTAATAATTACTTGGGAACTAATTTCTTTATTTCTATCTCTTTTAATCATAAAATTGCGGGTCCAAGGTCCCGCATACACAAGCTTTGTTATTTGTTCTGTTGGAAGTTTTTCTATGAAGAAATCACCTTTTTCCTTCATCTGTTCTAGCTTTATAGCCTTTATCCCTCTAACACACCTTTTTTGATTAACTTGTTTACTCGTTTTTTCGCGATAACACTTATCGCCCAAACTATAGGCATATGATGTTCCTAATAACTCCTGTTTATTGCTCGGCTTCCTCTGAATTGGACCCCGTTTCCAATGTTTCTTCACCTTTCAAGAACTGATTCACATTTTAAATCAAAAACTTTCCACAATTGCAAGTTTCGTATATCTTTTATTAACAACAACTCAATTGGCAGTTTCTTTAAGATTAAAGAAAGCATCTCCATGAACTTGAGGTCACATATCGTTTACAAATATAAATGTGTCGACTGTAACGTCGACTATGTAGGTCAAACTTTCCAATAACTAAAGATGCGGGCCTTCAAACACATGGACATTTCCTTTCAAACTAATCTCTCCATCTATCAACCAGAGAGTTTAGCTGTCCCCCAAGGGAGAATCCCCGCTATTGACCTCAATACCCTATTACCTATTCAATAAATCTCCATTTTATAAAAATGATTCTACGGATTGAAGAACTTTAAAGGAGTTTAGGATTTCTATATTATAAAAACACTTAAACCTACACTTAAACATCATATGATTTCTTTGGCCACTCTGATTGCCCT
Organism: Trachelipus rathkii; assembly: GCA_015478945.1. NCBI lineage: Eukaryota > Metazoa > Arthropoda > Malacostraca > Isopoda > Trachelipodidae > Trachelipus > Trachelipus rathkii. The sequence goes on along the minus strand of JABUQX010011223.1, from coordinate 12,952 downwards.
GAACTAATGCCTTAATTTCGTTGCAAAAACGAACACGATTTTTATGAGGGTTTTACTTTTGTTTTGCAGCAATTGTTAATTTAAGATGCTGCTGAGCCCTGTATGGAGCCCGTCGAATTTTCGGAATAAAAACAAAATAATTAAAAAATGGTTTAAATTGCCAAAAATTGATAAACTATTGTGATGGAGTTGTTCGATTTGGAAGAAAATTAGATTTAAAAGCTGATTTTATTGAATGAAAATATCATCACCTCAAAAAAATGAACGGCGTTGCGTAGGGCCCTACCACCGCCCGCTCATTTTATTTGGTTGCCACATTTTCCGTAAGAAGTTTGGGTAAATTTCAGAAATCACTGGAAATAGCAAACTTTTATAGAATTACGGAAATTCCTTTACGGTGTGGTAAAACATTTCTTGTGCATTTTGGCTAAGTTAGCAAAACGGAACGACAAATTCGAGCATTTCTTACGTTTTCGTATAGCACAAATGCATAAAAAAACGAAAAACACCTATATTAACATACAGTAGTTCAATAGATACGGAATTTATCAGACAAATTGCGGGATATATATATATATATATATATATATATATATATATATATATATATATATAATAATTAATGTATATATAATAATATATATTATTTATAATATTATAATATATATATATATAATTATATATAATATATATATATATATATATATGAATATATAATATAATATAGGTATATATATAATATATATATATATATATATATATATATATATATATATATATATATTATATATATAATATATATATTATATATATTAAAAGCAAAATTAGAATTAAAGAAGAAAGAAATTCAAACTTTAATTTCTAGAAAGGTTAAAGCTCGTTTTCTCAAAGTCATCGAGTCATTTGAAGAAACTTTTAAAATTCTTTGGTTCTGATAGCAAGGCGGCTGAAAACCCCCTCTATCAAATCTTGCTTTTCGTTAAATGGTGTTTGATAAGTTCAAAAACCTTTCCAACTTACCAACACCAACCTGCAACAATGGGGACATAGTACGGATATATATATATATATATTATATATATATATATATAATATAATATATAGTATATATATATATATATATAATATATTATATAATTATATATATATATATATCGAAATCAATTTTAAACTGTTTGAAAAATAATGGGGTATCGGTTAAGGGGTATCGGCAAAATTTACCGATACCGATTACCGATTACTAACTACTACCGATACCGATACGATACCGATACCGATACCTCAAAAAATCGACCGATATACCACCGATACCGATACCGATAACCCCCAAAAATCGGTGCATCACTAAATATATATATATATATTATATATATATAAATATATATATATATATTTATATATTAATATATACTATTTATATATATATATTATATATTATATATATATATATATATATTTATATATTATATTATATATATATATATATATATATATATATTATATATATAGAAATTAGGGAGTTGTGTGGTGTGAAGAAATGAGTAAATGAGAGAATAAGCGAGAGTACACCGAGATAGTTTGGTCATATGGAAAGGATGGATGATAGTCGGTTGGTTTAGCGGATGTATAGAAGTGAGTTTGGTGGGAATCGACTGGCTGTGAGACCTAAGAAAAAGTGGATTGAGTCCGTAAAAGAATGCCTGAAGGAGAGGAATGTGAGTTTGGCAGAGGCGAGAAGAAAGGTGCAAAATAGGATGAAGGCGGGGTTTTGTGAGGAGGTATGGTTGTGGACCTTTGCCCAGGGGATAAACCCTACATTGACAAGATACCACAGTGAGAGTCTGTCGCAGTCCACTGAAACTCTTGGGTGAATTTTTCTGACTACAACGAGTTCTTACTTGAGGGTATAAAGGGGGAGGTAAATGGGGAATTTTTTTTTCGACTTGTATCATATTCTTTTACTACTTTTCTGTTCCGGTGTATACTACACACCTCACCCCCAATCTGGGGATAAGGGGAAGATGATGATAATGATAATAAATTTTATATATTATTTATATATATATTATCATAATTATCTTTCATTTTCTAAAATATAATATAATTTATAATATATATATATATATATAGTATATAATATATATATATTATATATATATATATATATATATATATATTTGCTACAGAATCAAGGCCCTGTCAATACTCTAAGATACATTATAAAAGACATTAAGAAAGCAGTTCCAAGGGACTATAAATATTCACTTATTGACATCGGGTTAGCTATTAACAAGCTTATGGGTGGTGCATTTAGGTAATTCTTATCATGTTGATGGTTGAACGAAAGAAAGGCATAAGCCATAATATTTGGAAGTGCCTATTATTTTAAATATCTCTTCAGAATAGTAAATTGTCTTTTAAGCGTTTTCAAGCATAGATATACATTATTTTTATGCTTGGAAGGCTAAAGGTCAAAAGCTATCTTCTAATAACTTTACAGTAGATATATTTAAAGGAAAAAAGGTGTTGCCAAAAATGTGGCTTATGCCTTTCTTCCTTTCAACCGTCGATGTGATTTTAGATTATATTATTATTATTATTATTATTATTATTATTATATTATATTATTATTATTATTATTATTATTATTATTATTATTATTATTATTTTTAATTCTGCGTGGATATATATTAATTAGTTCAAATATGTTAAATGACATTTATATGTTCTAATAGGTCGTCATATACTCGCAAGAAGTTTCGTTCGACATTCGCCAATTTGAAGCCTCCTATTTCTGTCAACAATGGAAATTTAGTTTTTGCAAGTACAAAATTGGATTTTATGATGAAAGAATCTTTTTTAAACCCACAAAAGGAAATTAATCATCCTCCTGTATTTGAATATCCTTTCAGTGAATTACTTGTATGTATGCCTTTTTTATACTTCTTTATTATATATATTTATTTTTTATTCTTTATGACTAAAAAAAAATATTAAAAGGAGTTTGTAAAAGAAATATTTTGACGATTCATTTTTATGAATTTCAAAGTCAGATGGACCTAGTAATGCAAAAGTTAATCATCCCTCAACATTGAAATGTGGGGTGGCTCCTTTTTGTATAACTAGGTCCATTTGGCAATAAGGGTATAATTATTCTTTTCTAAAAGTCTGGCGTTGCTTTTCTTGCATACTTCATATGTAGAAGCAAAAACTCCTGGACTATTATGATTGTCTGAATGACGACAAGTATTCGAATCTAGGAGCTTTACGAGACCGCGACGGACCCTCACTATGGCATCTCGTCAATGTGGGGTTCATCCCTTGGCCCAGGTGGGCCACAACCATATCCCTTCACAAAACCTCGCCATTCACTCCTATTATGCACCTTTCTTTTCGCCTCTGCCAAACTCACATCCTCTCCTTCAGGCATTCCTTTACTGACTCAATCCACTTTCTCTTCGGTCTCCCAGCCGGTCGATTCCTAGCACATCACTATATATCCGCGTAACCAACCGATTATCATTAATGATATTGGGATCCCCTTTCCTTAGAAAGCATAAGACGGTGGCAATTAATTATGGGGGGCAAAGGGGACCATTAGAAATTTGTTCTTTATCTGCATTGAAAAGAGAGCCTCCGAGATTGTTTAAAAATCTGTCAAAAGAATGCAGTCCAATAATTACAAAGTCGAGGAAATTTTTAATGGAAGATAAGGGATTTATTAAAGATGAAATAAAAAGAATGTTGGAGAAAGGTATAATAGAGGAAAGTGATTCGCCTTGGAGAGCACAAGTGCATGTGGTTAGAAACAAAAAAACCAAGATTGGTGATCGATTAGTCTGCGACAATAAATAAATATATACAGTTGGATGCTTATCCTGTACCGAATATAGAGGAATTAGTTAACGAAATATCTTCGTATAAGTACTTCAGCTGCATTGATTTGAAAAGCGCGTATCATTGTGTCCCTCTTCATGAAGAAGATAAAGAATATACTGCTTTTGAAGCAAATGGAAAACTTTTTGAGTTTAAGAGGTTACCATTTGGATTAACAAATGCTGTTGCAGGATTCCAAAGAATAATGAATAATTTTATAGAAAGAAATGGACTGAGGAAAACTCATGCATACCTTGACGATGTGACGATAGGAGGAGAAACTAAGGAAGAGCATGACATCAATTTAAGAAGATTTCTTAATGCGGCAAAGAAACTGGAAATTACTTTTAATGAAGATAAATGTAAATTCGGATTAGAAAAAATAAGAATTCTAGGATATGAAATAACACATAATAAGATTAGACCTGACCCAACACATTTATCTTGCTTAAAAGATATGCCTATTCCACAATCGGAAAAAGCTCTGAAGAGAATGATAGGTCTATTTGCATATTATTCAAAATGGATAAAGAATTTCTCAGATAAAATCCATCCCCTAACAAAAGCAAAATTTCCTTTAGAAAAAGAGAATATTAAGTGTATAAATTTGATAAAGCAAGATATTCTTAATGCGGTTAGGGTAAGGATAGATGAAAATGAAAATTTTGTAATCGAAACAGATGCATCTGACGGTGCAATAGGAGGAACTCTTAATCAAAAAGGACGACCAGTAGCATTCTTTTCAAGAACTTTAAATAAGTTGGAGAAGAATTGTAGCTCAATAGAGAAGGAAGCTTATGCGATAATAGAAAGTATAAGAAAATGGAGACATTATTTAATGGGGAGGACTTTTACCTTGATTACAGATCAGAAATCAATTTCATTTATACTAGATAATAAGCATAAGGGGAAGATTAAAAATGATAAACTGATGAGATGGCGTTTGGAGCTAATGCCTTATAAGTATAGTATTAAATATCGGGAAGGCACCCTGAATAAAGCTGCAGATGCGCTTTCAAGAAGTTTTTGTGCTGCTTCATTATTGGGAAATCTAGAAGAGATACATAAAGAATTGTGTCACCCAGGAGTTGATAGACTGTGGCATCATGTTAAAAGTAAAAATAAAGGATTTACGTTGGAAGAAGTTAGAAAAGTGTGTATAGATTGTAATATCTTCTGTAAATGTAAACCAAGATTTTTGGTTAAAAATAAGGAATCTTTAATTAAAGCTATGCGCCCCTTTTGATCGATTGAGCATAGACTTTAAGGTTCCCTTATTATCAAAAACGCAAAATAAGTATTTATTGATCATAGTCGATGAGCACTCGAGATTCCCTTTTGCATTTCCGTGTAAAGATATTTCATCGAAAAGTGTGATAAAATGTTTATCGGAAATTTTTTCGATATTCGGATTGCCGGGGTATATTCATTCGGACAGAGGGTGTGCCTTTATGTCTGAAGATTTGAAAAAGTTTTTACTTGGAAAAGGGGTTGCAACGAGCAGATCTACACCCTACCATCCTACCGGGAATAGTCAATGCGAACGATTTGTCGGAACAATCTGGAAAACGATAACTTTGTGCCTTGAGGAAAAATGTTTGCCTATTAAGAATTGGAAGGAGGTACTACACGAGGCTATGCATTCGATAAGATCTCTGTTGTGTACTTCCACTAATAGCACACCTCATGAAAGATTGTTTACTTTTCCTAGGAAGTCAATAAGAGGTACGAATACACCAAGTTAGTTGACAAACCCAGGTAAAGTTCTTCTAAGGAAGTTCGTTAGGAATAAAAACGAACTTTTGGTTCAGGAGGTTGAGTTATTGGAGGCTAATCCGAATTACGCTCGAGTAAAATTTGAGAATGGGAGAGGGGATAGTGTCTCTATAAGTGATTTAGCTCCAATAGGAAATGGAAGCCTGTCATTTAGGGGATAAAGCCTGAAAGCAGGAAAACTAAGTATTTAATTATTTTTAGAGAGGAAGAGTGTTATAGTGTAAGAATTGCATTATTCGTACTTCACAACTTTTTAATTTTCTACCTTTAGTTTTATGTTTGTTGTTATTGCATACACCGTAGTAATCGGATGTCTTAATCTATGGCTAAATTCTTTACTGAATAAAACCTAAGATCTCTGAAATGTTATTTAAAGGTCCATATATATATATATATATATATATATATATATATATATATATATATATATATATATATATATATATATATATATATATATATATATATTATATATATATATATAATATAATATAGATATAGTATATTATATATATATATATAATATTATATATATATAACTTAAAAAAATATCTAAAAATTATATTTATATATATATATATATATATATATATATATATATATATATATATATATATATATATATATATATATATATATATATATGTATTTTTAAATAATAAAATGATATATATCTATCTATTATATATTATATATATATATATTACCTCATATATATATATATAGTATATATATATATATATAATATATATATATATATAATATATATATATAATATATATTATTATATAAATATATTATATATTAGTATATATATATATATATATATATATATATATATCCAGGTATGGGCTGTTCTAACAAAACGTCAGCATCTATCTTTATTAATGTGGAAACATGGTGAAGAGGCAGTTGCAAAGGCGCTAGTAGCTGCTAAGCTGTACAAAGCATTAGCTCATGAAGGGGTTGATGATGATTTAGAAACTGAAGTGTATGAAGAACTGAAACACTATGCAAAAGAATATGAAACTCTTGGTAATATTTTCATGAAACTCTGGGTAATATTTTTATGCAACTCTGGGTAATATTTTTATGAAACTTAAGGTGGGTGGTAATATTTTCATAAAACTCTTGGTAATATTTGTATGAATGTCTTTGTAATATTTTCATGAAACTCTTGAGGAATATTTTCTTGAAACTCTGTGTAATATTTTTATGAAGCAGGGTAATATTTTCATGAAAATCATATGAAAGTTTGGGTAACATTTTCGTGAAACTCTGGATAATATTTTCATGAAATTTAGGGTAATGTTTTCATGAAACTCTGGGTAATATTTTTATTACACTTGAGTAATATTTTCTTATCTTTTAATTTGAATATTTTGTTTCTTTTTTATGACTTTAAAGTTAGGTGTATTTTGCACTTTTTTACTCCCGTTTTGATAGTATTTTGAAATATTTAAATTTGCTAAATATTTGCTGACTAGTAATGTCATACGTTAATTTTATTTATAATACTTTGTATGTATTTAGATTTGCTGTCAGTTTTAATGTATTTTCTGATCATATTGCACATGAAGCTTAACACATTATCATCCTCAATATTTTCAGCACTTGATCTTTTAGACTATTGTTATCAGCAAGACGAAGATCGAGCAAATCAATTGCTAACTTACGAGCTAAAAAATTGGTCTAAAAAAACTTGTTTGGCTTTAGCTGTTGCCGTCAATCATCGCGCTTTCCTCTCTCATCCATGTTGCCAAATTCTTCTTGCCGATCTTTGGCTTGGAGGCCTCAGAACAAGGAAAAGCACAAACATTAAGGTAACATTAAAGTTCTGCATTTGACTTCGATATTATCATAGTTTTATTTTCATGAATATATTTTAAATTAGTAAATGGTGTAAATCTTTCTTATTCCTTCATTTTAGATTTTGATATGTTGCTTTAAGGGTATGTACGCTTTTATACAATCATTTGTTAGTTCTTTTTTCAATCTTTTAAGTAGTATTAATTTTTTTTACCAAAGTTAACCTTTGCTTTTTTATACTAGCAGTGCGTTGTTTTTCATATTATGATAGCAGAGTTTGTGTACCATATTTTTATTGGGAACCAACAATATAATCGACAATTCACCTACGACAGTTCACCGAGGATATATATATATATATATATATATATATATATATATATATATATATATATAAATATATATATATATAATATATATATATATATAATATTATATATATATATATATATATATATATATAGGTACTATATATTAATTATATAAATATATATATATATATATATAATAATAGTATATATATATATAATATATATATATATATATATATATATATATATATTATATATAAATATATTATTAATATATAATAATATATATATATATATATATATAATATATATATATTGAGTAAATACACAAAAAGGGTTATACAAAAAATGCAGTTACCTGAACAAAAATGATGGCGCAGCAATAATATTGATGAAATGAGTTTATAATAGTGAGAGATAAAGTTAGAAAATTTGGTATTTTAATATGTTAGTTATTTTTTCTTTCTTAAAAATAAATAGGTATTACAAAAACAATTAACCAGACAGCAATACACTCTTAATAAGGTTTAATAATACTTCATCAATATTATTTTCCAACCAACAGCCATGCATATCTGCCCCTATTCCAAGATGTACATCAACAAAAGAATAGTGCTTGTGACAACAACTTAATTTCCCAAAAAGTTTTTCCTCCCTCTATTTACATATAATCAAATTAAAATACTATAGATTTTATAATTATTATAACATTTTCATGTTCAAAAGAAAAGAAAATTACAATTTACTTTAAATTTTAACTGCCTAAAACCCCACTTATCAGGCTTAAATTACAACCTATCAAGTCTGTACCCCCTCCTTATTATGCTTACGGTATTTGTCAAGTCGATAAGATTATCTTTAAATAAATTGCTGTTCCCTTCAATATCGTCTGATATAGTAAAATACACATAAGTCACACCCTGCATATATACGTTCTTCTCCTTCTCCATCTCTCCTTAATCAGCGTACATTGGGACATGGTGCCCTCGCATTCGTCTGAGCAAACATATAAGTGTGTAATTGTAGTTATTTTCCTATTTGACTCCAATCTGTATTGTTAACACATCTGCTAGTTAGTTTCGTCGTGGAATCATCGACTCTTTTAGCTTCTCCTTTCTAGTACTTTTACTTTAAACAACTATATCCATTCTCAACTTTTATTCTAATACACCAGATGATAGTAGACCCTAAGCACACCGAGTGTCTTACTTGTCCCTTTCACCTTATCTCTATCACTTCATTTGTTAACTCTGGTCCTAATTTCTCATTCATAATACATTCCATATGCAATCCCCTCTATTCTAAGGCCAAGTCTCTGCTATCTATGTGTTGATACCTTCTGATCTTTTTCGCAACTCCAGATCTCACATAAACAAAGGACATTTATTACCCCCATCTTATCTTTTTATTCCAATCAAATAACCAATCTGTGATTTCATACCTTCTACATTACCAAACGATGCATCTGTAAATATCGAACCTAAACTTTTTCCCTCAGTTTGTCCATTGCGTAATTCATTTCTTTCTTTCTCACCCCTCTCTTATAACTACTAATACGATCTCTCATTTCTCCCAGTTGCTGTTTATTGTGAGTACTAATATACTTACATCAAAACGAGTTATCCTGCTCCCGCTCGCGCGCTCGTGTTGCCCTACCCAAATTAAGCTTACCTTATGAGACCGAACTTGTCATCTCATATTTTTAACGCTCTATCGATATCTTAATATTCCACGTATATCTCCAATGTCCTTATATATTATGTTGTCTTTTGATGCAAAGTTATCTGATAGACTAAGACTCATACACCCCATCCCGTTTCTTCTATCTCGACCCGATGTATTTAAGAACTCCCTCCTCATCATTCCGATTTTTAAATGTCCTAAGTTCATCCAATCACTCCTGTTTCAAATCCCCTTTGGTCCCCTTCAGCGTCTATAGTAAGTCGTTCTAGTGCTGAACACATAAATACCCTATTAATTGATTCTCCTCTCCGATACTATAGGTATGTAGGATCTCTAAGCAAAAACTACGTATCCCCCCGTCTCCTGTATCAGCCTTCACACAACGTTCTCAAACCCAAATTGCTTGCTGCACTTTATACCCGTAAGTCACACCTTTAGTTATAGTCTGCCCATCAACGCTCCGCTCATGTGCCTCCTTGGTCGTGTTTGATGTATACTTCTCTTTGCAATTCATCTCCTTGGAGATATGCGGTTTTAATGTCCATACTTTTGCATGACCATCCATAACGCCCCATAATTGCAATACATAGTTTGAGAGTTTCAGTAGCACATGTCGGGGCATCAATGACTAAATCCTTCCCTTTTTCTTCAAAGCCTCTCACTACCAATCTAGCCTTCCAACCGTGCCTTCCTTCAATGTCCTTTTCTGTCATGACCCATCTCGTATTCATAACTTTCTTTCCTTTCCATTCCGCCCAATGTGCTTCTTTATATACATTGTTTTCTTTCCAACTCTCTAATTCCCGTCTTTTTGCCTCCTGTTGTTGTTCCATTTCCACTTTTTCCATTGTATTTTCGAAATAAAAACTCTCTTCTTCAGTTTTGTCAGTTTCTGTCTGATCCTCCTCTCTCACGCTTTCTTCCCCTTCATTTTCGCTAATTTCTTCGACTTCAGTTTGTTTCTCCGGTTTTTGGGATTCCTCAGAATCATTTGGTAGATCCATTATTCCGGGATAATATCTTAAATCCACCCCACATCGCCTACTCTCCTGGTTTCTTATATCGATTATGTTTGTAGCTTGACTATTATTTTTTTACTGTGGCTTTTACTTTCGCTGGCCCTTCCTAATATTCTCAAATACTGCGTTCATTCCTCATCCTTCATTCCATGAATAGTTACCTTTCCCCTCTCTTTTAAACCTCTTTATTGATTTTATCTTTCATCCTCATTTTTCTCTTTGTATTTCCTCGTTTTTTTTCTTTGAATTGAACGTTCCCCGATAGGTATTACTATCTTCTCCTTCACTATGGCTGCAATCACTTTCATATATTTGCTCTCTTCCTTTACCTTACCCTCTCATACTTCTGCTGTTACTTCCTCTTTATCCTCACGAGATTCGATTTTATTTTTATTTGAGTTAAATTCGGCTTGTATTCTTTTATATGAAACTTCTGTGTTATTACCCACACGCACTGAGTTTCCTATTATTTACATAAAACCATGCTTATCGTCTTCCCTATCCACCTTTTCCGCTGCGTCCTCTCCATTTTTCCTTTTCATCTTCTCCTCTATAATAGTATATTCTTCTCCTATGTTGAGGCTTCTTGCTAATTTTCTAGTATCCCTGACGTTTTCATACATGGCGTCTATAGCGCAGTATTCTATCCTCTGATTCTCTTATTATATGTTATTTCTCTAGCATAGATGTAATCCATGACTGGTGATGTCTCTATGAGATCAACCTTCGTTATCCTTTCTCCAACGTATATTTCTCTACTCCCTTCTTCAATGTTGTAACCCTAAATTTCTGACCGAAGATACCAGTTGGATTAGAGAGCATCACCACCCTTCGATTGATAGGCATATTCCTGGGCGAGCAAAAGCCACTAGCAAGTACATTTCTAAAGTGTGTTACCCCTCTTTCCAACTCCTTTCTCTATATCTCTCTCTAGTCACAAAGTACTATTAGATCTCTCGCATATCCCGATATACATCCATAGGACTCTCCGCAGCCCGATAACAGTCTCATTTTATTTATACCCGATATTTTCGCTTACTTGCTCACTCTTTTATTATTGAATACGTGAGACCAAGTTATCAGAAAGATAAAACATTGTTGTGTGACCCCGAAATACATAATCCACTTTTTGTTTAATACTTTTGTTGATACTACTTCTCCTTTCTTATTTCTTACCATAGATTCCCTGACAAAACACTATTGTACTGCGACATCATACCAACCAACAGAAACAATTTTCCTATATTCCCCTAAATCCATGCACCACTCGATAGAGTTTGGTCCTTTGAGTGGAAAGCAACTACTGGTCTGGCTTGGTATCTATTTATACCTTAATAGCCAAAAACCTACAGTTGTACTCATATTTCTTAAACTCTCCTCTATCTCTCTTTATCTTACACTCACACCTCCTCGTTATAGATTATGCTTGTGGTTTATTCTATTTCATCATTTTCCCAATGCCCCGACTAGACGGTAATTGTAGATGATATAACTTCAATAATTTCATCTCTCGCCCTTTGATTCTATAAACCAATCCTATTGTATACCACCATACCACATCCTCAGTCTTAGATTATCTCTAAAACTGGTTGTTGAATAATGTACCCTCACTATATGTACTACCGTTTTAGTCCTGTAAAAGTTTTGTGTTACGTCTCTCCCCAAAAAAACTTTTTGTCTCCACTTAAGACAAATCTATCGAACTATTCATTTTTTCCATAGTCTGGTCTCCTATTAAGCCAAATTCCCCCTTCATAACTTTTGTCCTAATATCACACAATATTCCTCCTCCTACTCTACATGGTATCTTAACGGCTTTGAAGGCGTCATACTTACTTTTCCCCAAAAATACTGCCCTGTTGGTTCTTTTCTCATGCATTCTCTTAATGTCATCGCCTTTATATCACTAATATTTTTCCTAGTCACTTTCTCCCCACAATGGTTGCACGCAACCCGTATACTAGAATCCCTTTCAATATTGTCAGACCAACATCTCTTCTTCTTTTATATTCCTCCCAATACACTCCCTCTCATCCTCCTTTTACTCTCTTTCACTCTCGTTCCGCAGCCTGCCTTTGTGGACAATATATGCATAGTGGTTATCGGATTTACAATCAAAGCACTGACATGTAATAAAAAGAAATTTATGTGTTACTCTTTCTCTCCACCTGATATGGGTTCTTCCTTTGTGTCTGTTCTTCTTTGTTGTATGTAGTGTGTGTTGTGTGTGTAGTCCAGCTAAGCACAATCCCCAGTTTCTCACTTCTCTTTCTTACCCCCAATTAGTCCTTGTCAGGTTAGAAACTATCTTTCTTCCGTCCTTTTAGTGCCATTTCACCCTCTTTCTCTTCTTCAGCAAATATCTCTGTAACATTCTTTCATATTTAGCGAAAGTCTTATATAACTCTACACTTCCCAAATGAAGAGCAAAAAGACTAAACTGTTGTTGTTTCTTTCAAAGCCGATCTATCCAGTAAT